>JAZGTJ010013286.1:0-15123 GCA_036877575.1 Botia almorhae
CTGAAAGAACCGTCCTCCAGCAAATCTTTCTCTTCTCTTCAGTGAAGATTTCTGGATTGAAAGCAAGTTCTGCCCTTCTAAACAGCTTGAATGAGGTTAACTGTTAGAGGGGTAACAATACACTCAGCTCAGGGTTCGATATAATACACAATACTGGCTCCAAGATAAAAGCGTCATGACATTTTGGCCAAAATGAAACTGAAATTCAAATAACAGATTTATTTCTTAAACATTCATGATTTTGTGTTGTAATAATAACATTTTGTTTGAATAGAACAGCATTACAAGGAGAAACTGTGTTTTGTTATATTCTGCCGACTGAGGGAAAAACCAGCCCATCCTCTATGTCAGTTTTACTCTATGATGACATGTCTTTATTTTTTGTCATCATAATTCACAGTACTGTGATATATCCTTATATTACCTGTGAGTGTATTTAACTTCCTTTCAGAGCATGTGGACTGTAGCGGCTTTCAATTCTGATTGGCTGGTGGCGTCAGTGATGTGAAGGGTGTGGACACAGGTGACAGGCTCTCATCAGACTCGGGCCGCAGGGACTGAAGGAGACAGAAAGAATCTTCATTTGTTGTTTCAGAAGGTCTAGAATGAGAGTGTCAGCGGATCAAAGCATCTGCCGGGGGGACGAGCGAGCTGCTATATGAGAAAAAACATCCTAATGACATTGAGAATAAAGAATCTGTCCTAACAGCAACTCTGAAACCCAATCAGCTCTCCTCATAACCTGAGCAATGCATTGTGGGACACATCTCTGTAAAAGTCTGCTGCAATCCATCTTTTTGTTTTCTTATTATCTGAAAGGGGGAAAAGGCAGCAGCAAAGATGTTCACCTGTCAGAGGATTAGCAATTAAAAGTAATTTCACTCTGACTGTTGCTCATTTTTTGGGTTTAGTGATTTAAACGAATAAAAAAATTTAACTTTAGCAGATAATGATCAAGACTTTAGAGAATGTCACACTGAGAGAGATGTGATATTACTGAGATAAAATGTCATAGCTTCACATTAACTGAATGTCTGGAGTATACAGACTCCCCTTTCAGAACACCCTGACAACACCCTAGATACCACTTAGAACACTTAGCAACTGCACAGCAACACTCTGGCGACCGCCTACAATAACCTAGAACTGCAGTAGCAAGTTCTGGATGGGCACTCACCACTAACTCCTTCTTCAGACAACATCAAAATCTAGATCAAAATATCCATTTACAGTAGCTAATACGGGATCATTTGATCGTTCTTGATGTTTTTGCCCAGCTTTGCAGTGGCTTGGCTGAGGTGAAGAGCAGCTGAAACGGGCTGGTGTATCATTTGGACTTTGAAATGTTGTAATATGGCAAGACTGAGCACAGGAGGTGACAAACACAAAGACACACTAATGAGACCTTCACTAGAGGCAAGAATAACAATTCCTCAGACACACAGTTGTGGGCAGCTCTCTCTCTTTCAGATGGGTGGACTTAATATGATAATCCCATCCCAGTGACTCCCATCCCACCAGGGGTTCTTGTACATCTACTGTATCATGGAGATTGTTGCCATGACTACACTGGTTTACAGCACCATGGTGACATGACAAAAGTGGCACTTCGGAGAGGAACTTAAGTTTGTGTGTGAGCAGCAATCTGAGGTGAAATGTGCTGAAATATCATGACAATAAAGTCACAAAGCAAAGAAACCTCAAAGAAACTTCAGTTTCTACCAGGCAAAATATAATTTTAAAATAAACCCTTTTGTTTTTGCTTTCATTTTGAAATATTGAAACAACATAAGAGAAACACCCTTCCTGAAGGAAACATCTTACTGTGGTCTCATCATCTGATGGTGGTGCTTGAGCGCTTTGAGGAGAGAGAGTATTACACATATCCTGACTTTCTCCTGCTGACATCAGCCTGTCAGAGCTGCAGGAGCAAAACACCTACCACACACTGACCCCCAAAACAACACTCTCACCCACCGCCAGAGAAAACACCACACAGAGAGATAGAGAAAAACAGAGAGAGAGAAAGACTGTGTGTGTGTGTTAATGTACTTTTCAGACAGATTCACAGGCCAAAATATTTGACCAGAGACTGTAAGTGTTTAAGAATATGCAAGACAGAGACCAGCCCAAAATCATCTCTAAACTCATCTCATATCAGAAACCAGAGAACAGTCCAAAATCATCTCTAAACTCATCTCATCTCAGAAACCAAAGAACAGCCCAAAATCATCTCTTAACTCATCTCACTCAGAAACCAGAGAACAGTCCAAAACCATCTCTAAACTCATCTCATCTCAGAAACCAGAGAACAGTCCAAAACCATCTCTAAACTCATCTCAGAAACCAAAGAACAGCCCAAAATCATCTCTAAACTCATCTCATCTCAGAAACCAAAGAACAGCCCAAAACCATCTCTAAACTCATCTCATCTCAGAAACCAAAGAACAGCCCAAAATCATCTCAACTCATCTCACTCAGAAACCAGAGAACAGCACAAAATCATCTCTAAACTCATCTCAGAAGCCAGAGAACAGTCCAAAACCATCTCTAAACTCATCTCATCTCAGAAACCAAAGAACAGCCCAAAATCATCTCTAAACTCATCTCATCTCAGAAACCAAAGAACAGCCCAAAACCATCTCTAAACTCATCTCATCTCAGAAACCAAAGAACAGCCCAAAATCATCTCTTAACTCATCTCACTCAGAAACCAAAGAACAGCCCAAAATCATCTCTAAACTCCTCTTAGTTACTCGTCAGTCTTCAGATGCTGTAAGAAACATGGGCACTAGGTATTAAGATGTCGGGTAACACCAACACTACGAAGAGGTCTAGATTTACAATTAAAAACAGCTTTTTTAATGTAAATATGGAGCTCTACACCGATCTTACACAGTCATGTATCTAACAAACATCTGCTCTTGTGTTTCACAAAAGAAAGAAACTCTTATTTACATTTATGCATCTGGCAGATGCTTTTATCCAAAGTGATTGACAGTGCATTCAAGCAATGCATTTGATTTGTACATATAATCCCTGGAAATCAAACCCACAACCTTTGCACAGAACACAATGCTCCGAGCTACAGAAACCCACATATGGATTTATAATTACATGACTGTTTTGTTTTCAGGTGAAGTAGCTCTATCGCTTCTCCTCTCCAGAACACTGTTTACACAGTAATGTTTGTAGAAACAAATCTGAAGTGCTGAGTAAGGCTGCAAGTCCAGTCTATTCTCACAGGCACAGATATTCGGAGGGAGGTCAAGGACATGCTGGAGAACAGGCACTGAAGGTCTGTGTATGAATTAGTAGCACTCAGATGACCCGCACTGCTCCGCATATGTCATCTTCTTCCATTTGCACAACATTTGGATGTCGGCGGGACTCTAAGCATCTGTTTACTGGTCAGTGTGAACCCACCATCTGCTGTGTGCTGAATTCACAGCCTGCCGCCAGCAAACGCTGCCCAGTGTCACATTCAGAAAAGAGGAGAAAGTGATACATAGATACACAGCAGCAGGTTTTACAATGAGACCTGCCTTTGCCAAAATCCACATACATATAAATCATTCACACGCACACACAAAATCTGTTTGTATGTCTGGCCTTGTATGCATATATATGTATGCAAACACACACACACACACACACACACACACACACGCACACAAATGGGTGAATGGATAGATGGATGTAGTTAAGGAGGGACAGATAGACAGACAGATAGGTAGCATACAAGACATGCATACAGGTCCAACTGGAAGGGTACATCCTCAGCTCTCTGTTATATAGTGGTCTAACTTTATGGGATTTCGTGGCAGTTTTATTGCTTAGGACAGAATCATCACACCTCAGATCAGATCTGAGGAATCATTCATGCTCACAGCAGAAACAAGTTACAGACTTCAGTTTGATTATTAGGAATTTGTCCACATCTCTAACCATTAGTGTCAGCACAAGTAACAGTGATACTGTAAAATATCATGTATGTACAGTGTATGTACAGTGTATGTACAGTGTATACTTTATGTGCACATCAGAGGATTTAACTGCACTTTCACGCACATACAAACAGCACATCAGACAAACACACGAGAGTCTGTGAGAGGAGGGGCGGAGCATTAGTGACGTGTCTTCATTAGGAAGCTTTTTAATCCACATTGTGCTTCTGACACATGAAGTCAGACTCTCTGGAAGGTTCTTCAGCCTGCAGTCATGACAGTTACACACCCTTTAGAAAGTTCAACACTATAATGAGTTATAATGCTGCCGGCGCATGAGCAGAAGAGGCAAACATCACCTCATAATTATCCTCCTCTGGCGGGCACAACTGAACCACCACAGCGAGAGAGAGAGAGAGAGAGAGAGAGAGAGGGAGGGAGTTTAGCGGGAGGTGTGGAAACATGGGAGCTTTTAATAAACGCTCGGCAGGATTCGGTTAGAGCTGCTGACAGACTGCAGTGCTGAGATGACAAAGACAACAGCTGGAGAAACAGAGAGAAACAGTGAGATATTACAGGCAGAGGTGCTAAAACAGCAGAGAGAGAAAAAAGAAGGGCGGAGCTTCAAAACACTTCCATTTCTATCATGGAATGGGAGTCTGTTGTGCATAACTGATGGCATAAATCAAAACCATCAGATGAAATACAGAAGTGCTGAGGAAAGCAGCAGAGAGACTGGACTGTAAATTCTGCGTGTTCAGCACCCTGGACAGCAGCATCTGCTGAAGACTGTCATGAATCGTCCAGCTCATTTTTTATCACTCCCTCCTGAGCAGGTGTTTGTTTCCTAACACTGTGTATCATTTACATCCCTGTTATGTTTTGCTTATTTGCAGAATTTGTTTAAATTACAAACTTTTGTTGTAGAGGATTACCTGCATGCCATTCGCTAAAACCAAAGCAAAACCTACAATTAAAATCATTTTCTTTTACATTGAGATTTTTACGACAATTAAGCTACACCTAGTAATATTATTTTAAAATTTACGCTGATTTAAGCAAAACTAAAAAAGTTAAGTGTTTTTTTCCCTGCCAGGTGTCATGAGACTTATCTGCTGTCCACAAAACATGGCAGACATACAGAATAAGAAAACAAACCTGCTGCTGGTTGTCTAACTTATGCATTGCACAACAACAGTAAAAGAATGGCCGCAATTACAGTCGCCTCTGTTGAAGGCAACGGGTCATATAGCAGCCAGTGCTGCATGTATCCGTCAGCTCTTTAACTACCTTAAAATCCCACATGAAAGATTGCTGCTTTAAGGATCTCATTCATCTTTAGCAGATAAACAAACACAGATCCTCCGTCTCTTTACGCGCTCGTGTCTGATGGTACACACATAATTAATAAGACTCAATTACAGGGTCTACATAACACAGCAGCAGCAGCAGCATCTGTCATCTCTCATTATGTGTCAGCGGGATATTTGCTTCCATCTATGAAATCTGATCTGTTGAGAAATGACCCGCTGTTGTTCAACACGCGTCAGCGCTGGAAAATAAAACATTATTTACATTTATTTATTATTTCAATCAGTCAAAGTAAATAAAACTATTGTATACTGTGATTAGCAAGTAGAAAACATTAAGACACTAAGAAAACTTTGGCTGGTTTCCAAGGTGTTGCTAAGGCGTTCTGAGTGGTTTCCAGTTGTTACTCACTAGACCAAAAAAACCAAACCCAATCCATAATATTCTCTAAGTTTAAATGTGGTCCCTCCTTCATTGGTTTTAAGTTTAGTCTTCATTACAAACACACATATATAATGTAAAATGTAAACATGTAAACAGAATGCCACAACTGACCAATCACAATGAAATATTTCAGAGAGTTCAAATATTCACGTCACTGAAGGCTCCTCCAGACAGAGCTGAGTCACATGATGTGAAGTCACATGACATAAAGAGCTTTGAATCTTTAACTGGCCTGTTATATTAGCAGCCATTAACACGCTGATAGTGACATAGAGACAGAACAGACATGGCAGTAAAAATAAACGTGCAGACACACACACACACGCTTTAATGTGCACGGTGACCAGCACTATATGAACTCAACTTACTGCCTTTAAAAACAGCCATGCTAATATATCAGACATGCTGTCAGGAACGTTTTCCAAAAAAATCAAGGATGTCCTTGAAACATGAATCAATAAAACACAGCACTCAGGTGTAGACCTGCGCTATTTATAACCAGAAGTGAAACCAAAGTCAAAAACTTTCCAAACTCTTACAACTCTTACAACAAGAGAATCACTGAAGATCAGAGAACAATCAATTAGCAGCTCTCAGTTTTCTTTGATTCATGTTGATAAAAATCCTCAGGCAGATCTGTTACAGAAAACACTCACAGGAAAATACGAGACATCAGGGCTCTGTGATTTAATAATCATAATGAGATTATTCTGATAAATGTGGTATGATAAATCTTTAAAATCTCATATTGCTGCTGCCCCGACATGAAAGTCAAATTAATACAAAGACATAAAACAGAAACTTTCATGTTTCAACACTACAAACTAGTGATTGACGCCTTCATAGTCACACTCATCTGAACAGACACATATTAATTATTATACAGCTATATAAACTGTGTGCCAAGACACGCAAAATGATTGACAGGCAAAGAGCATGACTGCATTAACATGTCCAGTTAGCTACAAACGCAAGCCACACCCGTCACTCTTATTTGCTGCAGACAGGTAAGTTTCCTGTCAAGTACAACACACAATTTAGGTGTGAAATTCCCAGAAATGATGCCCACAAACAAGTTTTTTCATCCTGTGGCGTGTGTCTGCTGAAACATGCACTGAATGAAGAATGTATCCTAAAAACAGAAAGATAAATGTTCATCTTGATGATGATTAGCTCAGAGAGAGTGTGTGTGTTTTCTCTGTGTTCGCATATCAAGGGCGGTGATGAGAAAACACAGTGAAGACAGCTTGATCAATGAGTGTGTCTCTGCTCTCTGTGCTGTGCTATTGGAAAGCTGACATTAAGAATGAATGGAGTGTGTGCTGATAGTATTAATTAAACAGACCGGCTATTGAGCTGCTGTAGCAGCCAGAGTAACAGCCGGCGTCTGTAATGAATCAGTGATGTTACTAACCCTCACACCTCGAACCCTGAGCCACACACTCATGAGCTCACAGGACTCCACCATTCATTCATTCATTCATTCATTCATTCATACTTTATCTGTGTTAATCTCACAAGGACTGTCTACATTATATTTCACTGCAAAATCAAAAGAAAAAACAGGAAATTATATTTTGGATGAAGAAAATCAAGACCTTTATTTTAGAAATCAAGACCTTTGTTTTACAGTGACATGATTTTCACAAAAAATAAACATATTTAAACTCACAAATCCCTTTATGTATTAAAGTTAGCAAAAATTAAATTCAGTACAACAAGTGACACCATATAGTATGAATACATTTGACATGTTATGCTATATGTTTAAAGTCACATGACTTATGTTTAACTGTGTATTCCCAAAACTCATTTCCACCACTGATTTCTCACTGTTTCCAAATGGTTCTCTAAATGTTTTATGTTTTCCTGCATCAACAGAAGAAAATGCCACATCTCTGTCGGTCCTTCAGTAATCACCGAAATTATTACTCAGCCATGAAATGTATTTTTTATGACTCAATCTGGCAACCGCAGCAGGAACAGCATCAGGCAGGTGATTGTGTGTAACTGTGATTATTTCACATAAATCTGGCACCCCGGGGGCTTGCTGAAAATGTAATAACTGACTGTGGCACTGTGTCCTCTATTATCAGCACACAGAATCATGTCATATTTTACCCCAAAATTAACATATCACAAATAAAACAAAAAAAGATTTCTGGGATGATTTGGATATGTATTATATACATAATAATATAATGTTTAATGTAATATATCATTTATAATGTGAATAAAATTGATGTCACAATGCGGCAGACTTTATTTTAACACAAACTTTAATTGACTATCTTCTTCCTTTTATTTATCAGTGAAATATGAGCCAGACATTTCTTCCAGAGATTTTCCCCATAAAACACGTCTCCCTTAATACAGCCGATAAATGATTCAATACAGGGAAACCATCTGAGATCAAACACAGAATATTCAAAGGCTGCTATTTTCACAGAGAGAGAGAGACACACAAAGAGAGGGAGAGAGAGAGAGAGAGAGAGAGAGAGAGGGTCACATGATGAGGTTCATCACATTCCTGAGTGTGTGTGAGTATGTGTGAGAGAGAGAAAGAGAGAGTCAGACATAAATAACAGTCAATTAAATAATTAAACACACTTAACGATCACCACAACTCCTAATTATAACCATGGCTGCTATTAACAGATGTGCAGAGAGAGAGAGAGAGAGAGAGAGAGAGGGATGAATTAATACCAGTCCTGCCCTGCATCACACACAATGCTGTTGCCCTGGAGACCAGCGGTGCATCTCGTGTGGAGTCTGATGGTAACGTGTGAACGTCTCACTGGGTTTAAAGCTTTCATGTGTTTTATCTGTGTAAGTTATTCTGGACACATTCAGTAAACAGACTTTACAGAGCAGATCTCTCAAACACTGTTCTTACTGACACACCCTCACGCTGTTCATCTCCCTGCCCTCACGAGGCTGTTTTCACACACAACAAAACAGCTTTCGAACCCACAACCTGACCTGACACTGAGCATTCATGTAAAACCACGAGGCTGAAAAACCCACAGTTACTTAGTTACTTAAATGAGTTACAGAGAGAAACAGATGTAAAACTCACTGAAATGTTTAAGTGACACCTCAACAGTTCCGTCATGTTTAACCACAAACACTCCTCTTCTGCATCTCTACATCAGATCTGTGTTCACTAGTAAATGTAGCTCTGTAGACGAAGCTGGATGACCCTAATGACAAAATGTTAACTGCTCTCTCTTTGTAAGTCCCTTTAAATAAAAGCGTGTCATAAATGAATATATGAAAATGTTTCCCAGATGAGGCGTTTCAACAGAATACAGGTGTAATTAGCACTGAAAGCATCTAATACAAGCTACAGTAACTGGTGTTGCATTAAAGAATCTCAGTGCTTTGGGTTTATAAAACAGATCTGAACCCAAAATCCCTTCATATATCATAACATAACCAAATCCCTTCATATATCATAACATAACCACCATATGTTATGACCATAATAGCCATAATAGCTGTGCTAATACTTTCTGAAGAAAGCTGAAAGTAATGACCTGACAGACATAGTCAGAGAATATACTGAATGAAAGAGACAGTTCGAGGTAATCTAGAGGATCATTGTGAGAATGAGGCCGTTAGTCAGACATGATGAAGTGCAATGCGTGACAGCTGCGTGTCGAGAGTGATTTGTGATGCTGAGCGCAGGTCCTGCACCTGATGGATCACATGCATGTTCATCTCTGATTCAGAAGAGAGTGATGGATGATACACACACACACACACACACAACAGTGTCAGCATTTCACTTCCTTTCATTATATCACACACAACTGAAACACACAAGTCTATATAAAACTATAATTCACACATTCACTCTAAAGATTACACAAATAATAGATTTAGAATAGCTAATAATAATAAATATAATTTCAGTTATAAATGAAGGTTCACATCAGGTTTTGGAACATGACGGTTCGACTCATTCATTGTGTTTTTCTGAGCTGATCACTGTACTGTCCATCAGCTGAAGTCACATCACTGGACTGTACTGGGATGATTGTCATTAAGAGCAACAGTTTCACTGTGAGTCAGTCTGCTGCTCTGACAGTCTTCTGGATAATTTGTCTCTCAGGCAGCTGGTAAATGGAAGCCAGTGGCACATTAAAGCTCACATTCAGTAATGGAGGGAAGAGTAAACAAGGTTTTGTGTCGCACGGGTCAACAGCAGCATTAATAATGCAAAGCACCAATACAGAGAGAAATGAAACTGCCGTGGTGCTTTTCCTCAGAGCAAAATCTCTCTGAGCACAAAACGCCGGTGAGCTGCCCGCCTGACAGCATTTTAAGACATTACTGCCACACACCTGACGTTTTTCCAAATGAAACACAGCATAATTGTGTCCTCAAGAGATCTTGTTGTGGCCAATTATACGGGAACATCGCATGTATCTTTCACAGGAAGGCAATCCCAGAATGCAACTGTTTTGAGCTCAAACTCTGATTGTTAGTGCAGTCTCCCGTGTGCTTTACTTTTCCCAGCGAAAGACAATCGATTGTTAAAAAAGACAGACATGAGATGGAGTTGGGGTGGAGCAGAAGCTCTCAGAATGACAAGAACTGGAGGCCCGAGTGATTAAAAGATGTGCTGAGCATTAAAGGAAAACCTCCCACCTCAACGCTACAGCGAGTCACGCTTCTAATCAAATGTTAAGGGGTTGGAATAAACCAGCAGGCAGCGTGTCTGTAACGCGATCAGCAGCTTTTCTTGAGACTCTAATGTGATTTGAAGACTAATGGAGTGGCCTCGAGTCCCCCGCAAGGGTACGAGACGAGGCAGCGGTCCGTGTTTCTGAAAGCCATCTAAGCGTCTAAAGAGGAGCGAGAGAGGTGTTTAACAGAGTCTCTGTGGCGTCACAGATCTAAAGCAGTTTGAAGAGAGGAAATTCTAATTACAGGACACGCCGATGGTGAAAACACGAAACGAGTGGGGCGAACAAACAGACAGCCACTGTCCCGAGAGAGGGAGGGGATGAAGGAGAAGAAGAAAAGAAGAAAAAGTGGGCTAACTGACTGAATTATGTTAGCGTGGCCAGAGTTTACTTCACCTTCCATGTTGTTTCACTTATCAACTGAGACGGATGACAGATAATAACATAAAACAGAGAATAACTGCTCGACTGGGTTAACAGGGTGTTGCTAGGGCAAAGGGGTTGCTATGATGTTTCTAACATGTTGATATGCAGTGTTCTGAGTGGTTACCAGTTGCATACTGGATCAAAACAGCCTCTGTGATATTCTACTTTCTAGATATTTTTCCTAGTCTTCTAGATAGCCCATTCTTTAAAATATGGGGGAAGTCTAAATATAAACCACGACTTAAAGGCATGAATCTTCTCAACATGTTTTTAAAATTTTTTTTTATTATATTCTGTCCCTTTTAAAATGTTCTGGAAAACAACATTGTTTAAAAAAGAATAAATACAATTGTATTTTATTTTATTAAAATTCCTAAATAAAATTTAAACACAACAAAATTAGAGTCAAACTTAAAAAAAAGACAGAAGTGATAATGTTTGAGAACATATTGAGATGATACCGCCTGAGACATTGTCACTGAGACACTGAGAGATTTCTCCACTTACTGCACGAGACACAATGGAGACATCACAGAGACTTCAGCTGTGATTATCTCACACACAGAATCAAGGAGCACAACAGAAAACATGCAACATGATGTTATGAGTGAAAAGCTTTCTATCAACCGTTGTGTGTATAACATTGTGCTTGTGTGTGTACTGGTATATGTGGCTTACAAGGACACCAAATGGCTTAAAAACACACTAAATGGGGATTTTATTTTAATGAAAAAAAGCCATGAGTTTTCTGTGAGGGTTAGGTTTAGGGGTGGGGTCAGGGGATGTGGATATAAAAACCATTATGCTTATAGAGWGTCCCCATAAACCACATATTCACGTAAGTGTGTATGTGTGTGTGTTGAATCTCATGTTCGGCTCACTGTAACTCTCCCCGAGGACTCGTTGTGAAACAACCGTCTCTTCATAGAGCAGCACACAAGCGTACAAGCTCTCCGTGTCTCTGGTTTCAGTCATCCATCATTGTGGTGCTGATGAAAGACTCGAGCCGTGGTCATGACGGACACAGATGACTCTGCTGGAACACCAGCAGCGCTCCTGTCAGTCAAACACACCCGGAAAACAGAGCTGACCATGAGCTGAGTCTTAATGAGTTCACTGACTGAAGGGCAGCCTGCAAGATGATGCTTAAGAAAGCTTGAAAATCATGTGCCAAACAGGGAACAGCATTGAGACAGGGAGGAAAATGTGGGGAAAACAGTATGTGAAAGCTTCCAGGATTCTGATTGGCTGACAAACATTCTAAGGTACAGATTAGTTTTCTGTAAGCGTGTTGAAGTAGTTCAGACCTGTTGACATCGTTACAGATTTACAAAGTTTCAAAGTAAAACTATTTACCATTAAAGCACAAATCACACATTGTTTCCTAAATTAATTATCACACACAATCCACACTGCAGCCACAGTATGTGCCTGCTGTTCCAGGAACTCCTGACTGAATATGACTGAATGTTCACCTGGAAATGTGTTCTCTACAGAAAGCAGACATTTTAATAAAACACAGGGTGATGCTAACGGCTACATTATTCAGTAGATTGACAGCAGCTGTTTTCATGATTGTCTTTAAAGCAACAACAGTTACACACAGCTTTAAACAAAGTTAATAATGAAACTCATTTGGAGTTTCAGATAAATAAACTAGAAAACATTGATTTGCAAGGCAAGAGTGTTTTTGTAAACTTGCATTCAACTATAAATGTTTTACTGATTGTACACAAATGCTGTTTGATGCTGTTTATATACATGCTCTGACTGTGAATAAATATATATTCCTTATTATTTCTTCAGTTGCCCTTTAAAGTGTTGATAACTGCTGTTCCTCAGTCTCTTGTAGTGTATCTCACCACTGCATCAAAACGGTATGTTACTGTAATTATGTAACTGATAAGCGTTGCAGTTTTAAAGCAGCATGCCCAGTGTTAACGGTAATTTGAATCTGACATGCGTGGAAACTCACTTGATTTTACGTCTTTCTGAGAGTCCCAGTGAATGTTAAAGGTAAAGAAACTTCTGAGGATTTTCCTGATTCCACTAAACTAATTATGACCGAGTAAGATCAGAATGAAGGATTAAAAATGAATGGGGATCTCCAGCCAGGTGAAACAGTGAGACCAGAGCCAGCAGTGGGTAAAAGCAATTAGGAGAAACCGTAGACCTGTGCCAACCGAGCCTGAGGGCCTGCTGACATCTGGTTGTGGGTTTCAAACCCACGGCTGGAGTTACACAACGACTCCCCAGCTAACAAGAAACAATCTCAGAATGTTGGCTAACGTTTTCTAAAAGTTCCCTCAAAGTTATCAAAAAGCTCCTGCAGTAAGGTTAGCAGAACACTTTTAAAATGTTAGAAATCATCAGAAAGATTACACCTAAGTAGTTAGTGGAATGTTTTAAACATTTTGAACATTCTGAGAACTTGCAAAATAACATTTTTAACATTTACATAACGGAAATGTTAGGGAAACATTCTTACAACCTATAATTGTTAGCACGGTAAGGGAGGTACACACTTCAGTCTTCTCGAACCTTCTTCCAAAGATTGGGCCAGAGTAGAGATAGGGTTCCTGCCATGTTTAGGTGTCTTTAGGTGCTGTCTAGAGCCCCAGACCTTCTTGGGTTGCTGTTTTTCCTGCTGATGCTTGTTTGACTGTAACATCAGCTATTCAACGGCTGGTCGGGAGTGAAGGGCAAGTCATTTCACAGATGAAATTGTGTCACTGGATACGAACAGGTATATAGAGACACCAAAACCAGGCAGGCCTGAGTTACACCTACAGAATAATGCATGCTGCCAAAGTCTGCGACAGATAGAGCTGGAAAGAGTTTCTGAGGGTTTACTGACTCTCTGTTACAGACAAGCGTCTTAAAGAAAAACCAAAGAGTTCTGACTACAAACAAACACTGTAAACAAATAGAAGACGTAGTGCAAATAAAAATATGATAAACATATAGAGAATAATACAAATAGAGAATTAAAATATGCTATTACAATAAACTCAGCTTCTGAAGTATAACAATAATTTCAAATAAATAACTTTAGCCTAAAAGATGATTTTGGCAACTTATCTATTTACTAAAAAAACAATCACATGCACAATCATCACAAATCCACTTTCAGGTCATTACCCTGAAATAAGACAATAAAAGAATACAAATGAACTAGTAACCCAACCGGCAGTCTGTTGATGTTGTTATAGGAGCAGAAACGCTGTGAAGAACAGAGATGTTCAGACAGCATATGTGCAGCTCTGTGGTCATAAACACACTTAATCTGCAATGACAGATGCAGCGCACCCGCGCATGGACAGCTGCAGAAAGTTAACAGACACAAGTTATGCTATGACCAAACTGTATTTCCTTCTTTCCTGTTCGTGAATGCAGACAATCCTGCAGTAAAATGACAACGAGATCTTGAGATCGTCTCCATTTTTTCTCCAAAACAATGAAATTAAATAGAGAAACAAATAGAGACTTTTCTCCTTCAGTTTCACATGTTTTTCTCCTTAGAAAAAGACCCCAGTAATTTGACATGTCTCCACTGGTGCTCAGATTTGCCAAGATAACAAAAGCCTATCCAAGTCAAAGATCTCATTACCCAATAACCTCAAACATCTCACCAGATTCTGCTGGACCATATCCTCTGACGCTAAACGACCAACATTATATTACAGCTCTGTGCTCTCTAGATCTCCAACAGGTTCCTGAGCTATTGACCTGCAACCTGTGAGAATTAACATTTCTCCTCTGCGCTCAGCAGCAAATCAATGCATAAATTTACTGATGTCTGTCCTGCTAAAACACACACAATATTAAATATTTAGGCCGTCTCTAGAGGCTGACATCTGACCTTTCCATGACAGTTTATTTATGAGTTTTTAATAGGAGAAGCCCTTGTGTTGGTGAGGGTCTAACAGCTTGTATTGATGGAGAATAAACGCATGTCTCGTGGGATTAGTGTGGTAATGAACCTGCAGTGAAACCAGAGAAAGAGCTGCAGCGATGAAACATTCACAATGTGGTAACCAGCAGAAAATACGAGTGAAGAGAAAGGGGACATTAATAATGGAGGAGTCTCTGTGGACACCTGCTGAACACCTGTTTCATCAGCTGGACACTGTGAGCCTTGAGGGTCTACAGACCACTGCTGGGTTAAAAACAAAATTACTGGCCTCTGTTCTGTTATGAAAATATGACAGTGACAAAAGCGTGTTCATTTCACATGAACAAAAATACAAGTGAATACACACATCTGAAAACATTTATGCTGAATAGAATGAATAAAGATC
>JAZGTJ010013287.1:0-15122 GCA_036877575.1 Botia almorhae
ACTGTAAAACTAAGTAATCCCTAATGCGCGGATGTTGTGTTCTAGAGAAAAACTAGTTCGAATATCAGGATCAAAAACACCAGATTGAATGACAAATATTACATAATACATTTATAAATACATTTGTTTTTATTACACTTATAAAACAAGTTTATATAATGAATTAACACACCACAGATAAAAAACAGACAAGTTCTATGATAGCATGAGCAATAAATAAAACATCTACGGACTACTGACAAAAAAAACTGACAGAAATACAATAATGACTCCCTTTCACTTTCTTATATCAACCATTGAGTCTTGCTGCGCTTCTCATATTAAAAGCAAGATTCCCAAACACAAACCAGATCAATTAACCATCAATGTTGGCATACAAGACAACAAACAGAACTGAGCAAAAGACACTTGCCCCACCCCAGTTCTACAAATCTTCAAACCCACTATATTCAAGAACACAAGATTAACTGGTTCTACTAAGATGCTTTGAATTCTTTTATTGCTAGCACAACCTTAATGCCATCTAGCTGAATAGCAGTCAAGTCAGCCACCAGCCTCTTCGCCCTGGGTTCGTTGTCCCAACCATCACTCTTCTTTATACCCTGCCTGTTGTCCATCTTCACTGGTGCTTTCCTGGGTTTGACCTCAACAGTGGGGCTTTTCAAAGTAGTCAGGCCTTCCACTGCTCCCCGGACCATCACCAGACCATCTGCCAGGCACTCGGCCCGTTTGGTGTTTTGCACGCCCTGCCGCCTGACATCATTAAGCTCTGTATGGCAATGCTGCAGGCAGTTCTTCAAGTTCTGGACGTCTCGCACCACGCAGTCAATGCGGTTATTGGTGGAGTCCACCAGCATCTGCAGGAAGGACTTGAAGTTTCTTTCCTGTAGCTCAATCAGTTCTTTGTAAAAGAACTGCTGCTGATCGAGAAGATCATAGACCATGGACAACGATACAGAGTTCTTCTCAGGGTAAATGACAAATCTCTTTGGGGGCATTCTGGTCTCTTTGTGAGCAGATGTTACCGCAGTCTGGTTGATCAGGCTAATGGGACTCAAAGTTCACCTGATGCCTGAAGCCCGTGTTACTGTACCAACCTCCTGGGCTGCATGACCGAGGATGTTCTGGGTATCAGGTGCCAAGAGAATAAGCTGATTTTTGAGAGGCCCCAAAGTGATTGATTGACCTGTAGCTTTCACCACGATCCCTCAATCCAAACTGTCACCAGCACACTATGGTTACAACGACGAGGAACCAGGATTAGTTAAATGGGTGTTACATTGGCCCACTAATGCAAGGATTTCTGGGATATATTCTGAGGCAGATGAGCAGGTACACACAGTGACAGGTAACAGCTAAATCAAAAGGAAGATATTACAGTGTCCGGTCACCTTACCTGCTCCTGCGGTCATCTCAGTTTACAGCCCGCTGTGGGTCTGGGTTTATGTCTCTTTGATCACATGAGTGGCATTCCATCTTTTAATCATGCCAACACTTCTCTCCGTCTGTGAGCCCAATGGCTGGTTTTACGTTTCCCAGGTGTGTTATCTCACTTGCCCCACAGTAACTATCTCATTGTGTTTGTGACCAAGTTTATTTTTCTCTCCCTTCCCTGCCCTCCCCAGGGGTGCTGTTAGCCTGAGGGTTAAGGATCCGGCTTCCTAACACAAAGGTTGCAGGTTCAAATCCAGGTAGGGACAAACCGTGACCTGGAGAGTTGAAAAGGTCCCCCTCTACCCTATAATGACTATACTGTTGTGCAAGTCATCTCAGCCCAGGTTTCTCCAAGGGGACTCTGCCTGCAATTAGTGTACTGCATGTTCTCTTCATAACTGCTCTCTCTTGAAATATAACCTAAATATGAGAGTACGTCATTGACCCAAACTTATTTCCTTTGCTTTTAGCATTAAATGTGTTGTCAAAGTTTGCATTTGGTATCTGCAGGAGCTCTCTACCTTTGATTGTACCCAAACATGTTGCATCGTTCTTCCATTCTCCCCCACCCCTCTTGCCCCTAGCATACATGTTTTGGCTAATATCATTACTCTTTCAGCTACCAATAAGTGTGTGTTATCTTCAACTTTGTTTCACCATATTAAACATGCATATTTCCCCCAGTAATGTGAAGAAATCCCAGCCATAGGGAATGTTTTATTACCTTAGATTTCCAGTAGTGGTTACAGGATCCTGCACCACTACTGGAAATCTGCCAGGCCACTTGCCATCCAGCAAGGTTTCAAACACACCACACACCACTGCCAGGAATTTGGCCTGGATCTGATAAAGCTGCTTAACATTGCCTGGAATCTGGCCTTGATTTAGGAGTCGCCAGGCAGCAGCAGCTGAAAGACTGAGCTGGTGGTTTGGACGCCCGTCGGACGATAATGACTGTGGTATTGCCACTTTCACACCATGTTAACGGGGGACCCCCAAGGCCCATAACCATCACAGTGCCAAAAAAGGCGCTTTCACACGACATATAGCTTGTGTGCTGAAAAATATACTTTGCTGAGTCTAGTTCCATGCACAGATTGTGTACAACACTTAAACACAACACTTTGCCTAAAACAAAATGAACACAGATAAAACTACCTTTAACAACCAAATGGTAACTTGACTGAATATAACTTCTAACAACAACTGTGAAGGCGTCGTACGAACCAAACCATCTGTGCACTTTGAAGAGAGCTCTAAAATAGCCTCATGTTTCTGGCTAATCTGGATGTTTCGACTTCAGAGGTTTCACAATAAATTCATCAGGATAAATATAAAACATATTTTAATCCAGATCTGAAACCCACACGGCACTAAACAGCTGGGCAGCTCTTGGATAAAGGTAAAAGGCAGTGTGGTCATTCTATTAACCTCACAGCGATTCAGCCTGACTGTCATTTCGGAGTTATACACCCCAGAGGCAGCTGTACGAAGAAGCGCAGACTGTTTCTAGATGGTTCCTCATGGCACGTTGGCTATTTTTCCTCACCAGGGCTCACCGAATCCCATGGCGTGGCTGCCCATACTGGCGGGACCACGAAACTGGAGCTGTAACGCGCCCGGAGGAAGAAGGTTTTGCTTACAAGATGCAACCCCAGGGAGCAAACCGAGCAATGGGACACACCTTACACTGCAACTAACTTCATCAATACCGATCAGTGTTTATTATGTAAACTATAAAACAACCAAACCCACCACAGGGATTACAAACGCCCAGAAACTAAAGTACTTAATAGAGTCTAATGGCAGCGTGCGGTGCAAAAGCTGAACCAGAAACACTTGTATGGACTCATTGTATCCGTATCGACTCATCTATTATTGAACTCACTCCGATAGGCACAATGTTTGCTGTCTTTTTTGTCTTGTTCTATACACCATTTAAACAAAGTTTTGCATTGTGCTTTAATATTCTGCATCTAGCTCTACAATACAGTCAAGCGCTTATAAAGAAAGACGTTCGTTTCTAGACCTACACAAACCTGTCACATTAACAAAACAGGTTAATGTCGTTACCATCAAAACCACTGATGGTAATGACATCAAATGCAACACGAAAAGAACGAAATAGGTTTGCGACGACCTGAACGAAAGCATAACGCCACAATAAGATCTTAATCCTGTTTACGACGACAGATTTGATACGGTTATTTAAACCATAATATTTAGGATGCTAAATAAACGAAGAGCCGACATGGAAGGCACGTCATAAACACATACAGAAGCTTATTTAATAACGCAGGTTTCCTTAAAATACAAAAAAGCATTGTCTACAGCACACAAAACCCACATGACAGCTGCTTAATGTATGAGTCGTTTCACAGAAAACAAGGATTTTTAGACTCTCTCTAATCGGGATGGCCTGATTTAGGACAGACATTGTTAATAACGGTTGTAACAAAATGGTTTGCTGAAGCATATTAAATATTGTTACAACTATTTCAACCACAGAGCACAATGCGTTCCCGTCCTTATTTAACAGAACAGGAGTACCGATCATCTGTCTGCTGCTGTCCAGAACATCACACCGTAATAAACCGCATATGTCACATTTCCTGCCGCACTATGACATCAATAAGACTGCAACACATTCATACCAATAAGCAGACACAACGATCAATTGCTAAGTGCAATAAAATACAGAGGCGATCATAATGCACATGTCACAATTGCAAAAACAGACGACACGCATCTGCCACTGATCCATATATTAATCATAAATGTGTTAGCATATAAAAGATGAGAGGTGCATCTTTGATGTAAAGTTGTCTGATGAAAGCCTGTACGTACCATATCTGAAGGTGGACAGCGGACTAGGTTCGTTAACCTACACTGGACTGTATCGCTGCTCGGATCTCAGTATAAGCTCCACCGCACGACTGTCGCTCGCAAGGTGCTGAAGGTGATCCGGTTCTATATAGATAGGTGTATTCCTCCGCCGTGCGATCCCTATCACTCACTTCCGTATGCTCAAGCCGCAGGCCCCGCCTACCTAATTATCATAACACCTGCAAGAGTGTGATATACGCAATAGACTTAAAAATAAAAAACGAGAAATGAAGTGTAATGCATATGTGAGTTTTTTCGTTAAGGACATAGAGCAGATCTAAGGTCACAATAAAACATGTGATATCTGGGCACATCTGGACTGGATAAAGTTAGTCTTAAACTTTGTGTTTCACACATTTTAACTATTTAACTTTTTTTGATTTTGAATGCAACCCTTGCGACTCTCTGTATGATGGTTAGGGTTAAAAAATATAGAAAACTTTCACATACACCATTCTGGACCAGTTTTACAGACTGCATTCTTAGTGTATCATTTGTGGTGTTTAAAATGAATTAAAGTATGAAACATCTCAATAACAGATTACAAAATGGGTGCTTAGAAATCATCTGTAATATTTATAAATATAAATATTTTACTTTCCGGTTTTATACAGATGTTGCGTGCATAGACGTTGCAATATTAGAAAATATTCCGTTTAATTATCCTGAAAATCAATTATAATTACAAGGACAATACATTTTTAAAAGGAAAGTCAATTCAGTAATGTTATTTTGATGTAAACAGTAAAGTAAACACAATTGTTTCAAGATCGTTCTGTTGATTAATTTGTTTATAAATGTTTTAGGAAACGGTAAAAAAAGTCATTTTATTGGCCATAAAAACAACAAAGTCTTTATATTTTATAAAAAAAACGTGGTAAAAGCAATATTCAGAAAAATTATTTGAAATATTTGATAGATAGTGTTTCTTTGAGAACAGATAATATAGCTTGAGGTACTACTTTTAGAAAGGCACTAGTTTCTTGTAGAGGAAGATTACTCCTGGCGTCTAGTCCGCTGTCTTTGTTGATGCTAGGGAGAGTTCGCCTCAGCATGTCACACATTTTCTGATTGGCCAGTTGAGACCCGCAATCCGCTCGTGAATGTAACAGCATCTCTGATTGGTTACGTTGGACCTGCAATGCGTCAAGCTTTTGCGCTCAGTGTGTCCCGGATCACGCAGCATTGGAGCCGACGGGCCAACAAGCCCCTCGGTTAGAAGGGACAGGGTTGATTAAATTACTCTCCCGGGATCAGATCACATATAGACTCACCGTGAGACTCTTTTACAGCGTGGAGGTTAAGATTAAAATCGAGTTTTTACCTGGTTATAGGTGGTAATTACAGTGTTGTGCTTTATGCGTACAGATTAACTGATTTGCACAGTTGCAGACTTAGAGGATGGACGTTACGAAGTTTGCGGAAAAATAAACATAAATACTGTTATGAATATTTCTGTTAATAATCTTTTTATATTAAAGAGTTCCACTTAATAACCCCATGTTACTGATACAATACTTAGAAATAAACTTTTGCCGAACTATTGCCACATCTGTATTTCCGTGTCTCTCTGCCCCTACCTGTAAAACAAGCTACCCAGATCTAAACCTCACAGAAACGTGTGAGTCAGTACATTTGCTAATTATCGTGGAGAGTAAACTATTGCAACGACATTTTCCTTAAACCATTAAGCTTTTGAGTTTCATGCCGTCAACTTGCTGTCAGGTCGCGGGTTGGATGACGTCATCGGCGCGCGTCTGTTTTGGTCTGCATGTAGTAGCATGGCTCTGTTTCCCTCCCGTGCTGGGATATCAAGAACTGCTGGGGCTGAAGGTAAGCGCTCCTCTGACAACCCTTTAAGTCTTACAGTATTTAGGAGAAAGTTCTGTGTACTGTAATATTAGAGGATAATTCCGCAGCTAAGGGCTTTGGGCAGGACCAAGTCAGGTGCGCTTGATGCATTAATGAATCAACAGTAATAATGTATGCATAACAGCCATTGTCTAACAGTTAAATGCAATATAAAGTTATTTTCTATGTAGCAGAACTCAAGCCCTTTTATTTGAGCATTATAGTATCAACTGTAGTGTTAAGTATTCAACCCGTGTTACATTAGAAAAGGTTTTTCTTAAGTTGGATCTGTGGGCCTCTAGAATCATTCCCGTCCCGACAAGTATAGCTGCGGCCCTCATCCCACGGGCTGAGAGATAGACAAACACGCTTGTCTAAGTTTATGGGACATTACATAACAATACTTAAAGTTAATGGTTTGTTCCAATAACTCTCAATATAAGCAGTTATTCCTTTCTTAGCAACTAACTGGCACATATTCTGTTTTTTTATTATTATTTTGTTATTGACATAACCGTATACACTCACAAAGTAACGTATGTACTAAATGCACTAGATGTGTTACATGAAATGTGTTGAACACCTTTTTATGACTTTGGCTGCAGTTGCACTGCAGTCCGTCACATGTTCTATTTGAGTGGTTCCGATCACAGAGCTTTTAATAAGCTAGATGAAGACAAACATCCTAAGTAATCAATATTAAATTATTGGGAAAGGAGTGGTCTCACATCAAGGAGTACATTAGAACAAAACGAACTGCTCTTGCATGCAATCACCTCTGCTGCCGTAGGGGATTTGTGCAGAATATTGGCCGGGTCAGCAATGCATCTGGCTTCTTCCCAGACTGTCTGCAGAGTAACAGCATCGTGCTTCTGTCCTTCTCACCGCTTAAGAAATTCCATGCGTTTCTGCGTGCATTTCACATAAGATGCTTTTCTGAGGTTTTTGGCCATTTGGATAGGCTGTCTGCCATGACTGACTGATTTATTCAGTTCTTAAGGGGCCAGCAGGGCTAATTTGATTTGATAGAGTTTTTTCTGTTCTGCTTCAGCAGATCTGGAATGGCTGAGTAATCAGAGCTTCAGCACAGAAGATGCCTTGAAGACTCACCAGCGTGCCATAGAGAAAGCACAAACCAAGGCAGAGGCACCAGCATACACAAGGTCATTTGATCTTTTAAAGCGCAGTGCAGTTACTGACTCAACTAACTGACTTTATATCCCATGTGGATCTTTATGTGTGACAGTCTTTATTACTTAAGTTAAAGGTACTTCAATAAAAATACTTCAACATTATTATTGTAAAAGGTTTATTTGCTAATGAAACAAAGTTTGTGTTTGTCTATACAGTCAGCAAAAACACTGTACGTGTGTAGAGAGGAAAAAAAACCATGACAGATCAAAGAAGCAAAGAGCTATCAGACTTCACATAGGCACCATAAAGGTACTAAAATATGAACTGGTTGCTATATTCCATTTTTTCTGAATCAATACTTTGTTCTGCTTCTCAGGCATAGCTATGTGTATAAACATATTGTTTATACAGAACAATATTTGCTCTTTCTGTTTTTGTCTTCTTGTGCTTCTCGTGTTCCAACATGTTGAGTTGCAACTGGTTGTGAGACGTATGAATAACCTTTGGCATTTTTGATACCAAATGGAATGGAAATTTAAAATCTACAATCTTAAAATTAAAGATTTTAATTATTAACTTAAAATGATGTAAATATTTACTCTACTGCTCAATTAGTACTAATCAAACTCAGTACATTTATGGCGGTTCAGAAAGGTCCAGATATATAGCAGCTGGGCGTGATTCTTAGTTGTACTGCCTGGGCTCACAAACTTTGTGTGTTTTGCATCATTTCAAAACTTTAAAATGTAGAGTCTGTTTCTAGGCTATTTCTAGACAGTCTGTTAAAGACATTCCTATAGGTTTTAGGCCGATGGTGTGGTGTGCATTTTAATGCCCTCGTCTTTCATCCTCTTGGCTGCAGGCGGGAAGCTCAGGTTCGGGTGAGCAGGGCTTTTATGTGGCTGGATGACCTCCAGTCCCCCACCGACTCCCCCTTCTGTATCGACAGGAGAGGGGACCGTGCCAACTGGGAATACAAATCTCTCTATAGGGGAGACACAGCCAGGTAACTTTACTCACTTTCTCCCTCACACACAGATGCTCTCCATTTACATCCTTTCTCTTCGGTTCTCTGAAGGTCATCCAGTCTCAGCAGCAGGTGCCAGAAGCTCCATAATGCAGGGGAATACTGCAACTTTGTGCATGTGTGTGTGAGAGAAAGAGAGCTGCAGTGTTTTCTATGGTCATCTTTGAACTGTGTTTTCAGCAGAGCCCCCTTGAAATCCACAGGAAATCTTCTGTATCCACAAATAGATTCTTTCTTTACAATATTTTTGCAATTAATTCAGCTCAAACAGAGTGACATACAATCTCTGTTCAAACTAGAGATTGCAGTGTTTTGATTGGTGGACCGGTGTTTTGTTTTTTAAATGTTAGGTAGCTTTTACAGTAAAACTTGCATCTTTAATATTAATCCCCCTTAAAGTGTTGGTGCACATTCAGAGAGGTCTAGATTTGCCGAACTTTGTTTTTTAGATTACTTTAATGTCATTTTTTGTTTGGTGTCAGTTACATTTTAGTTACTGTTCATTCAAGTTATACATTTTGTCAGTGCATGTGCTCCCTGGGAATCGAACCCACAATCTTTGCGTTGCTAGCGCTCTACCAACTGAGCTACAGGTACAATAAACACAGTTGGTGTTTATTTGGTGTCTTTTCTTGTTTCTGTCGAACCATCTATGGCCACCTTTGCAGATATAGTGTTGCATTCCATGTTAATTCTCACACAGCTGTCTTTTGAGCTGTCATAAATCAAGATGTGTGTTTAGTGTCACGACAGCAGCACAGCAGCCCAGATGAAACGTTTCATTTATAGATTTAAACGTGGAACCCTTCTGTTGCTTCCTTGCAGGCACTGGTGTTTCCATCTGTAAATGTAAATCTGGTTTGCAGAGCATGCAGCTCTGTAGTTAAAGTTTTGCACCCGTTCTCTAAGTGTCGTTCTGGGTCTTATTTACTTCGTTCTGACACAGCAGGCTATAGTGAAGGGTTTATGAGCTGCTCAGAGGCAACAAATCTCACGCCTGGCAGTTCTCCAACGTCTATCAGCTTTAATCTGGTGTCAGTGCTGCCATCTGTAACTTAAGAGACCTCGATCAATACTCTCCGGTTCTCTGTCTCTCCCGACGTCCCCATCTCACACAGATCCCCATACACACTCCTGTAAAGCCCATCAGATCTTGCGCTGCGAGTGTGTGTTCTGCACAGGGGCGCCGCTGTTCTGTTGTCATCAGAAGGTCAAGTGCTACATCGAAGAGGATACAGGATATTCCCTTTTCGTCTCTTTCTCACCATTTTCACACTATCTCATCCTTCCGCCGTCACCTGCCAGCTCCAGTTTGTGTTTTATCTTTTACCCTCACCAGGCCCAGGCGTTACAGTTCTGCTGACTTACTGCAGCTGAAATGTTGTGTTGTCTGTCACCCAAGGCTCAACCAGCAGTTTCCAGAGTTTCTCTTCCAACTGAAGCTGCTTTTCTCTTCTTCCTCTCTTTAGGTCTAAGAGGAAGGGAGACCTCGGTTTGGACTTCAGGACGCAGGCCGTGAGCTAGGTTGACGGTGACTCAGAGAGGAAGTGTGCAGACAAGTACTCTTAAAAGCACAACACTGCCAGACAATGCAAACTGAGCACATAAGAACATTGATTGACAGTTAAACACCAGTGCAGATGAATCATTTAAACGTGTGATATGTGACAGATCTCCTTTTTCTCTCTCTCCCCACTGATCAAGATGAGCTGGCCTTCGGTTCCGCGTCTTTCCACCCAGAACAACGATGGTGACGCGAGGAAGATGACTCTTCGTGATGTGCTGGAGAATTTGTCCATCAGGAACAGGGTGGTGGAGACTAACACGGGCAACTTGGATTTGAAACTGGAGAAGCTCTGCCTGTGCAAGGAACTGTGGGAGCCTGAAGACCTGCTGAAAAAGTGGAAGAAAACGTTGTTTGTCCACCCAGACAGCGCCCCCTTATGGAGGAACATGTCTGCTCTTAATGCAGTCGTTTCAGTGTCAAGGGTCAACAGTGTGTTTAAAAAGTGTCTGAGCACGCGCAGTGCAGGATGGCAGTATGGTGTCTCACCCTCCAGTACCAGCCACATAAAATGATAGTTCTCTTGTTGAATATAGACACTTTCACTTGTGTTTTTAGAATAGCAGTTTTCAGTTTGTTATCAGCTAAATAACATTACTTGAAGAGACATTCGCATGACCACAAAGGTCAGTTTTGACTTGTTGATACATTACGACTCCAGTCGTGTAGCTCTTATGTAAGAGCTTGTCAGCGATGTACATTTTAAAGGCCCCAGTGGTTTCAGAATTCACTTTTGACGTGTAACCGTGTGCAATTTATATTCTAGAACAAAATGTCTCCTTAAGTAATGTTAACCACAGACTTTAAGCCTCAAAAACTGAAGACCGCTGCTCTAAAACCCTTTAAAATTCTACAGGGAATTCTTAGCTGGAAATGTTAAGAGGGAGATACAAGCTAAACATCTCTGTTAGCACCAGCAGGCTTCTGCTTTTCGCCTCCCGCCCCTTTATATTGCTGTGACAGCAGTTGGGTTGAAACCGTAAACATGTTTTGATTACATGCATAAATATTTGTAGAGTTAAGCTCGTTTACAGTTTGTATATGTGTACATTTTGGAGTGTCTTGTCGTGTGTGTGTGTTTATGTGTGTGCGCTCCAGGGATGGACTGGCAGGCAGCAGCACAAAGGTGATGATGGGGTGGTTTTGAAGCAGAGTGGCATGTTGTTTGTCAGCTAGTTTAGAGGGTGTATTGTGTGGCTCTGTGTAGAGAGAGACAGACAGTGAATTTGACAAACAGGACAAAACACAAACATCACTGTCCTGGATTTCCCCACATGGATTTACTGAAATGACTAGGTGATAAAATCTTTGTGACTGTGTGTGTGTGGATGAACTGAACAATGAGATTTCATACCAAGCCTCCCTCTGTTCTGGTCTGCCTGCCAGTTCTCAATTAGCCCGATTGAACAATTACATCAATAGATTGGATTAGTGTGCACCAGGTTTGCACCAGCACTGCCGGGGTATACATTTGCTAAACTCTGCTTACATGTACAATTAAACATGCTAATATTACACAGATTGGACGAGACTACACACATTCTGTTTGCAGGTATCATTGAGAGGTTAATGTTGAGTTCATGGAGCAGAATAGTTCATCCATATGGTAATTCTGTCATTATTTACTGGCCCTTGTGTGCTGTGGCCATGAGCTGTTGTTCTCCATATGAATTGTCCACTATAAAAGTCATATGGAATCTGAAGTCTTCTGAGGTCATGGAAAATTTCAGTCTGATTCTCATAAAAGCTGTTGTACAGCTTCAGAAGACTTGGGCACACTAGCCGAATAGACTAATTATCATTTTACTATAAAGCTCCAGAAATAGCTTTTTTGTCTTTTTATATAGCTTGAGGGTCTGAGATTACTGTAAAAGAGCTGCGTCAATATTATGCTAATTTGTCCTTTGGTGTTACGCAAAAGAAAATAATTATGCGGGGTTTTTTTAAACGTGAGGTTGTGTAAAAGATGACAGCAGTTTCTTTCTGAGATGCACTTTTACTTTTGAATAAAACATCTGACTCTGTGCTGCCCTCTTGTGGCCAGTGGTGAAAATGGCGTATCGGGATGCGTGTCAGCGTTGTTTGTAGTTAAGTTCTGTTGCATTATTATCTCATTTTAGCTGCATTTAACAGACACTTTTTCCAGGTGACTGTTATTCCTTTACTTTGATTCTGCCCCAAATGAGCATTTTATACTGATGGAGGAAAATCTGCTTTTAATCTGTTAGCAGATATCCAGTGAAACACTAACAGGAAGTGTGTTTCCTCTTATTTGGCAAAGCTCTTCCTTTAGCAGTGTCATTTTCTGTGGCAGGCGGGTCACACCGAGAAAACTGTGTCTCTTCCAAGCCTTGCTGGACTTCACTTTACTTTAAGCCAGACAGTGTAAAAGGTCTGCCCACCGGACAGTAGGTGTACACACACACACACACACACACACACACACACACACACACAGTGTTTGAACAGAAAACTGATAGCATATACTACAACTTTTTGACATGTCTGTCCCCCACGTATTTAATCCTTTAGAACAGTCTTTCCTTTTATATTCATTTCTTTTTTGTATTCTGTTTTGATTTGACCATTAAAATGACTAAAACAGTCATTCTTGCGATGATTAACTTTATAATTACAAACAGTACTTTTTTAGACAATTTAACTGTAAACTTTAAACTGTTTTAACAGTTCAGTGGTCAGTCATAGAGAAACTTCCCTAAGAAATGTATTTATCATTCAAAACAGAGAGGGACATTTAACCAAAATAAATTCATTTGAAGAAATGCAATAATTAGAGATGTACAATGCACTGAAAACTCCATACTGTTATTAACAGTGCACAGTCCACATCAGAAAGTGCTTGTGTTGATGTGTGTACATGCAGGGTTTGTACATGGACACAGCGTAGCTGTTTCCTGAACGTGTGCAAAAGATTGTAGACCTAATGACTGAGAAGGGGTTATGCATGAGAGTGCCAATGGAGGAGATGGACATCCTGCTGGAGGACTAGCCATCAAAATTCTTCCCATAATGCACTGCAGGCTATCAATCATTGCTGTCACTACAAAACCTATAGAGGAAGAACTGAAGACAAGAACTACAGATTGTATTTATTT
Source organism: Botia almorhae (assembly GCA_036877575.1). Classification (NCBI taxonomy): domain Eukaryota; kingdom Metazoa; phylum Chordata; class Actinopteri; order Cypriniformes; family Botiidae; genus Botia; species Botia almorhae. The sequence continues at coordinate 13,013 of JAZGTJ010013287.1, forward strand.
TTATGCTTTGTGATATGTATTTTTCCATGTTTTGGGGAATAAATCGTAAAGAATGTTAAAATATTAAGCTTTCTGTCCTCTTTGATCAAACTGTATCAGAGATACAAACAGGCGCTTTATCACATTTAGTTTGCAGTTTTCTGAATAACCTGTTTATGAAATAATGAATGCATGAGGGACAAATATGTTCTGGCTGTAATAACTCAATAAACTCGCTTAGCACATGTACAATATGTACGTGTAAATATGAATATATGAAAACATTTTCATATATATTGAATATGTATAGTTTAAGTATTTATAACTATCTATTATAAGTAATATTAATGTAATGTATAATGTAATAACAATATACCTAAATGACTGTAAGAACTTCATTTTAATAATTACTGATTGACTGTTTTAATAGTTATTTGATTGATTATTGCTTTGATGACTGAATGGTTTTCTGACTCCTGTTTTTTTGTGTGTAATTGGCAATGTTGGAGGATATGGAACGTATCAGAATATTATTACCCTCACAAGTAGGATTTGAACTTTTTCTAATTGTAAATATTTTAATTAAAGATGTCATATCATCAAAAACTTCCTTCCTTTCTTGATACTGTGATATTAAGAAATTTACTATGAAAACATACTGGAACTTTCAGGAATCAAAATTTCCTCCCTAGTCCATGAAGACATTTATTGAAACTAGGCTACAAAACCTCCTCTGTGTTTTTTTCCAACTCTTTCTTTCTACTTCAGACATTGAAACTTTATAACCTCATTGTGGCTACCCGGCACAGTTACCCGACAACAATTAATGACACCTGCAATTGTGCAGTTACGGGACACAATGCCCTGCAAGCGGCATACATACTTGCATAAATAACGACATAAAAACATTTAAAAGAGACTTTTCAAAGCTCAAAATCATGCCAACACTGTACAATACTTTATTTTTAAAGGTGAGCCTGAAGTATTTGTGGGAATGACAATGCAGTGGAATAAAATCTCTGTCAATAAAATATTGACCACCAGGGGGCATTGTTGCTTCCCGCCACTGCCTCTGATGTCCTGGACTTGACCTGTGTATTTACAACCTTACAATAGGATTTGTTGGGGTTTGTTTTAGTGCATTTTATTGGATCTTTACACTTTCTTTGTGGCTCAGAAGGAAAACTTGCCAGAACTGCAGGAGCTGTTGAGGTTTCCAGAGTTTCAGGTGTGATGTGCTGAAGTTGATGTAATTCTTACTAAACTGATAGATTTAACTTTTGCTTGGAATCTTTGACTGGGTGTGCAAAATCCTTTCTCAAACATCTTAGTAAGATACCTGACCTATGCCAAGCCACCTAGACTACCCGTGTCAAGCTCTCTGGCTTTTTATGTTCCTAAGAACATAAAACCATGTTGCTCAATGGACCTTTAATAATTATTGCTGAATCGTAGTAACTTTATCGTGAACTTTCATAATTAAAGCACTTTGAAATGTCTTGGAAGAGATTTTACATGCCAAGAAACGTCAGCTATGTTCATTAACATACTGATAATATAATCTGTTTAAAGTAATTTATTACAAAGTTAATGATTTGATAATCAAATCTTTCTGTTTTAGAATGTGTTAATAGATGTGTGTGTGAACTTTACCATTTATTCAACTGAATATTTTAGACTGTAGCTGCAGAATGTGTAATTCCCTCAACATGTAATTAATAATACAAAACAAATACATTTAAACCTCAGTCACTCCAGTAATGTAATACGGAAAATAAGATTTTAAGATTTCAGTTTAAAATCCAGTAAATAAAGAATACTCAAAAACTATTAATATTTTGTAATGTTAACATTTAAAACAAATTTGGTCAAAATGTTTCTTATTTTGAAGCGAAATAAAATGTTATTTATCTTGGCCATGGGGGGGCAGTTTTTACAATGGTTGGAACCCCATCTAGTGGTGTAACATTGTTTAAACACTGTCTAAAGTATTTTCATTTTTCCCTTTTTCTCAAAACATATGGGATGAAATAGTTCATAGTGCATCTTCAGTTTGGGATGTGAAAAACAGTAACTTTATAAACAAACGATCTGTACTGATGTAGTATGATGATGATGTACCGCCACATTC
>JAZGTJ010013288.1:0-15122 GCA_036877575.1 Botia almorhae
CCTGTTTAATTTTATAGATTTGTCCTTATTTTTTAAGATAGCTTTCTCGGATAGCTTGCTTTTATAAATGTCATAACAGTCAATATCCATCACAGATATCAAAGTAAATTATTATCCTAATTTATACCCACTGGCAATTTCATTTCGATAGTCTGATCTTGAGTACTGTGAGATGAGCTGAAGTATGGTTTTTAGGCTGATACTTGCTTATCGCAACCAAATGGTTTAAATGTTGAAGTGGATGTAAATGAGATTGCAACCCAGGTCAGTGCTCGACAACACTCCATATCTCTCATACACTCACATACATGTACACAGACACACAAAACATGTCAGTAGTAATAGTTAAAGCCTGTGACACTGAAGGAGCTGTCAAGAGGGTTTGGAATTATTTCATGTACGGTACCCTTGCCATTAGCTCACACTGACCTTTCCTGCAATTTCCTTCTGTCAGATTCACATCACAGTCCTGTGTAGACACTGTGTGTGTGTTTGGAGGGGTGGTATACTTAACCATATATTGGGGACAAATCTAAGCAATAACTAATTTGTCTCATTTGTAATACACTATAACTATACACTATATGTAAAATATCTTAATTATTTTATTGCAAAAATTTAGGTTTTCTGTTAGGGTTAGAGTGTAGGTTAGGTTATATTGTTTACAACTAGCTGTGTATTAAAGCTATATGAGTCTATGGAATGTCTCTATTTAGACAGATAAGTAAACGTGTGTGTGTGCGTTTCTGTAACTGTATTTTTTATTTTTATTCTTTAGCCTAAAAAAAGAAAATCGTCAGCCACATTAAAATGCTGTTAAAATGCACTTGATCTAAAAAACATGTTTGTCAACATGTTTTCATGCTCTTTTCAAATACTCTTGCACACCAGATGCAAACATGCACATTTGTCTATTCTTCTAATTCTTGGTAATTGGAAATTAATTCAACTGCCATCCAGAGAAATCGATAAAGAATTAATGAAAGGAAAGAGGGCGTCATTAAAAGCAATAAAGAGAGAGGTTATGATGGCATCAGTGCCAGACAGAGACATTAAGAAAGGGAGTATGGGGGAGGGGTTGGGGGTTGGTGTAATTTCAGAGTGTTGGTTTATTTGAGTAATTTGCGAACAATTTGGAAATTATTCAGCTGGATTGTTCAGCTGGTGTTATATTCAAATTCTTTATTTATTTTATGTACTCAAAATGTATTAAACATTTGTTAATCATGTGAAATCATTTTATATCATCTTTTTGATCATGCATATTTATAAATATGTATTCCTATCATAACCAAATGCCACTGATTGAGATACAATTCTAATGGTAAACAATGTGTTGTAAAGACCATACACTGGGGTTTCAATGTGACATTTGAGTCTAGAAATCTGAAACAGAAAGGTACAGGAATTTCATGTTTATTTCTAGATTTTTTACAAGAAACATTTTGCACAATTTTGGTCACTAATTAAATTAGCACCTTTGTTAAGTCCTTTAGTGGAATAATTTGAACCCTGCATATTAGATATAGTAGATATGGTAGCACACATACCGCAGAGACACAGCACCGAACCACCCATCACATAGAGAGCATCACATCCCTGATGTTCACCTACCATTCACCCTACCCATAAAGCTGACAGACTGAGACAATACAGCCACTGGCGTCTGGGCAAGGATAATAGAGAATGGTCAGTAGCTGGCAGTAAAATTGTTGGATAAATGATTATTGATTAGATAAAGGTTGAGATAATCATTAGCCTTTATCCGTTTCACTCTGACCTTTCTGCCTCTCTCTCTTCATGGAAATAACAAGTTTCCATTTGACGATTTGATCATCTGTGTGTCTCTCTCTCTCACACACACACGGAAATATAAATTAGAGACAGTGAGGAGACATGGGGTGAGAGAATATAAAGAGGATGAAATGACAAGTGGTTTACTGTTTGTGGGATTATATGTTTGATTATTTAGGTTCTTCTCTTCCTGCGATGATACTATATAGGGTCATATCAGTTATTTGTATTGATTCAGGTCTTACATTTCTAACACTAGCATAGTTTACTTAATTACACTTAGTCTGAATCTGAGAGAGAAGACTCAGATGCTGAAAGCAATTGACGTACTCACCAAAGCAAACAGATCTATAATAAATTCACTGGGGACACTATAACATCTTAGTATCCATCGCATGTGTGCATTTGTGTGTGTGAAGGCACAATAAAAGAGATATCTAATGAAGGCATCACTAATTGAATTATAAATAATATTCCAGCACATATTCTGTTATATACCCTAGAATTATAATTGCTGCTACAGTATGTATAGAAACAAATATAGAGGGGCGTAGTGATGTCATCAGTAGCAGGGACAGTGAGGTGGGGGTGTAAATTTGTCAAAGTATTTTGGGTTTATTTTTATAATTTTATAATTTTAGAATTAAAGTGTCGAAAAATAAACTCTAATATATAAAAATGTATTTATATATTTATTTATAAATATATATTACAAAAATTCACTACAAAAAAAATAAATTGCATGTGTGAATATGTTTATCCATTTATCTTAACGTGCTTGTTTAATACAGATGTGCATGAAAGCTCTTGGTCTGCATTATAGCACATTAGACTATAGTTCCTATGGCGGCTCTATTTATTGAATTACTCTAAATTTCCCTCTTAATAGCCAGTTAAGCAGCAGCAGACCCCGGCTAACATCTGGCTGCAATCAGCAGAGGAAATCCGTTCTTTCCCTTTTGTTCTATTTATTCACAAACTCATGCTGGAATTGCAATGTTTATTTAAAGTAATACTGTCCGTACAACTACTGTACAGAGAGACATTTGGACGTTTTCACACAGAATTACATTTCCTAAACAATTGACGCTGACAATGCCTGTGGTTAAGCTGCATTGTGGGGTTGTGGGTTTAATGTTTTGCATGAATTGAACTGTATTTGGGCCAGAGTTTCAGTGTTCTACAGTGAGTGTATCAGACACAGGAAGCATTAGTCTCTAAAGGAAGTACTGTGATTCATCAGTTACCTCATAGAACAGTAAAGCATTTGTCTGAAGGATTGCCAACCATGGGTCTGCATGACACACTTCTAATCATGCTTTAGCATAGGTGTCACTGGCTTATCATAAATTATATCAGTCATATGATATATGTCAGATATAGTTTTATATCTGCTTCATTTGTATGAAGTACACTGTGGACTGCAGTGTAGATTGGTTAACTGAAAATGTAATATTTGTGTGATCATTTATTAGTTCTAAATTAGTTGGTCTTTATCACCTGTTTTCATTAGCATCACATTTGATAAAAAAGAAAATATCACACCTAAAAATAACTAATCCTTGCTTACAGAATTACTTTAAAGGATTACACAACATCATGTAATGGAGAATATTTATTCATAAATTTTTTCAAACATTCAAATTGAAAAAAGACACACCACTAGAAATGCCAAATCTGGTTTAGTTTTTATTAACACTTTGTCAGTATAACAGTGACTTCGTAAAACAAAAAAAAACACACCCTAAACCAGAACATTATGGAATAGAATTTCCCGTAAAAGTAACACATGAATATTTTTGACAGACAGGTCAGAGCCTTGGCTGCAGGGAAATATAACAGTTAAAACAATTCTTCATGCTGATAAAAACCATATGAACGTCAGTTATACAGCTTAAATAAGCATTTGCACAACTCACAGCCCAGATCTGCACACCCGACTGACTGTGAAAATAATTAGTGCATGTGCTGGAGCTCGTGGTGGCTAGGCTCACAGCTAACAACCCCCAAAGAGCTTCTGTGTAAGCTCCCCCCAAGGCCTGTGTGTATGGAAAGTCCAGAGGGACAAACACAACTGTGGCTTTACAAACAATACTGCCATGATGTTTACTTCATGGCAGTATCACTTAACAATTTTTACTTGTTAAACAGAAGAAAGAGGTTTGTAAACGAGAACCTCATGATAATTGTGTTTTCTAGGTTTGCAGTTGCTTAAAGGAATAGTTCACCCAAAAATTATTTACTTAACCCTATGTACTCACCCTTATGTCATTCCTTTATGACTTTTTATTCTGTGGAACACAAAAAAATGTGTAACAATGTGTGTTACCATTGTGTGGTTGCCCACATACAAAAGATCTTCTTTTATGTCCTCAAAAGCAAAAAATCATATATGTTTGGAAGGTTGTAAAAAGTCATATTTGGGTGAACTATCCCTTTGAAGAGGCACAAGCTATACACAGTATGTGTGTGGGATATTTCACTTCCTGTTTGTCCATAAACATTATGGACAGACAGGAAGTGAAAAAGCAGATAATCAGCTTCTGTGAAACCATACTGTAGGTTTTAAGAAATGTGTCCACACCCACCCATACTCAGACAAACAGACACACACAAAGTCTGTCTTTCTATTCTATTTATTTTACATGTATATGAAATGTTAAATGTTACATATTAAACTGAAGAGAATTTCCTCATAGTACGAGATGATACCAGTTCTGTCATTAAACGTTCCCCTTCAGGCTATGAATTCTTGCTTTATTCATTCCGCGGCTCTGTACATTTTTCAGCTGGTCGTGTGTGTGTGTAGCGTGAAGTATCGTTTAGTCAGGTGGGCCATTGTAGTAAAGTGCAGCAGGCCGTTAGACTGTTAGAGGTGAAGCAGAGTGAGGGAACAGACGGAGAAGTGTTACTCTGATGGAATGTGAAAGGGAGAGGACAGAGGCCGATAACTAATGCAGTTCTTGTGTTTTCCTCTCATCCTTGTCATCTCTCCATTCCTGGATATGTGTCTGTGTGCCCAGTGATGGTAATGTGTGAGAGATGATGAAGATGATGATGATGATGTGTGTACTTGTGTGTAAAAGAGAAAAAAGTGAGTGAGAGCGATGATGATGAGAAGGAAATGAAAGGTGACTGAAACGTTCACTTAGTACAGAGAATGACATTAACAGTAGCAGACACCTATCTATGCATATCAGTGGCTTGCATGTGCACACCACGGGTGCTTGTGTGTGTGTGTGTTCGTGCATGTGGTCCTTCTCTTGTGGAATTTCTCTCAATGTCTTTGATGAGCATGTTATTTGTGCAAAAGTTTTTGAGGTGCAAGTGTGACTGATTCTTGTCTTTGCCAAAGGTTCATGACAGAAACATCTATTTATGTATGAGAGTGAATGCTTGAATGTGACTTAGTGTATATGTGAAGTGTATGGTTTGTGGATGTGAATTGTATGAATGTGATGCATTTAGACACTGACCTAAATCCCAGATTACATATACGTGTTATTCATCTCACTTCTCAGGTAGCCATTCTTCTGCATAAAGAGAAACATGAAAAATAAAAGTACATTTTATTGTGATTCTCTCACTGTATAAAAGTGCATCATGCAAATGTTACTTATTTCTATTTGATCTATGTCTTAAAAATTACTTTTGTTGGTGCAGCCTTATGTAGTTAAATTGATTCTGTCACATCAAATAATATTACTAGAGTAAAAGTAATTTAGATACTTTACATATTACCTATTACAATGTATAATTAATTCAAAGCAGGCTGCATGTATGCTAATCGTACGATATAAGAAACATAAAAATTTCTTTCTCTATCTGTCTGTTTTGGCATAAATGCATTAAGTCACCTCCCACTGGTTCTCCAGTGATGTGTAGTGGAGTCTCTTACCTTCTCACCTGATTTTAAAAATAGAGACAAAGAGGTTACAAAGCTGAATTAATGATATGATTATAGTGTCCACTTAATACTGGTTACCATGGAACCGACTGCTTGTGAATCACGATCCAAGTCTGAGTGGAGACTGACATCATGATGGAAGCCTTTATTTTTACTCATTCACTGAGGGGCAAAGCATTATAATTATGAATATTATGAGTATTATGAGCCATTCAAGGGTTGTCTTGTTTTTCCTGCCTGTTTTATAGATGCATATGAAATTGGAGTTAGTATGAGCATGTGTCTCAATCTGTTATGAATGTGGTTTTGAATAAATAAAGAGAATATATTTAAATGGAGCTCTATATATTTAAAGATGATCTTAAGCTTTTAACATTCATATTACTGAGCTTAAAATATTCTCTGTACTAGTATTATTCAGAGCAAATAGATTTATCTGATATCTAAATAAATTTATTGGACTATTGGACAAATAGCATTTCCATTAAAACCTTTTGTATTCACTACTACTATTTTAAATGCTGTTTCAAAGCCCTGCATTGTGACAAATTCATTTTTAAAAGAAAGTACAAATATTTCAAGTGGTCTCTCAATTATCTGAGTTCATTTTTGATGAAGCATAGTATTTCACACCACAGGACATGTCAAAAGTATGTTAAGTATTCCCAAAAGTATGCCAAAACTATCCCATACATTTATGAGGCCAAAAGAAAATACTAAACTTTTCAGCACTGCAGAAATAAATACCTCACATTAACCACTGAAATCACAAGATTTTCTGTTTTTTTTATTTCAGTCATGAAAAACGATCTAATCAAAATGTAAGGCACAACTCGCTTTTACAACTAAGTGCTTTTTCCCTTTCTCTCTGAAAAGCCTGGCCTCTGCCCAAGAGAAAGCTAGACTTTTATGTCCAACATTAATTTGCTCAGATCAAACCATTTTGCAGACACTTTGCATGACACTTGGCTGGGAAACACAGTACTAAAATATAGCTGAACACAAGCCATGATAACCCCAGAAATCTAGCAGGCTTCATTTAATTTAGTCAGTACACAAACGGCATGCACCTGTTTTTAAATATTATCGTGTTTATAATTTTGAATTGTCTGAACCTTTTGTGCACATGCATCTATACCGTAATTAATTTGTTAGTCAATCCTACACACACACACACACCATACAAAATACTTCCTCGTGACTATCTTTATAGTATTTGTGTTTTTTTTTTATTTTACCACACATTTTCCTGCTAACTTAAGTTAAAACATTTGATATATATAGAGTTTTTCTTTTTGGTCTCCTCTTTCTTGCACCTGTTTGGGATCTTATGCAAACTCGTTTTAAGAAAAACAGACTGAATATGTGGCCCTGGTCCTCTATGATGGGGTGAAAAATGTATCACTTCCTAAATCTTTCCACAGAAAAAGCAGCCTAGCAGCTTTGTCTTTCCACATCAGATCCTGTTCCAAAAGGAACCCCTCAACGAACCCACACCCACACACCAAAACGTTTTTATTTGAATGTTTTGTATAGCAAAAATAGAACTGGCTATACAGGCAAAAAACAATAAATGCAATTTTATATATATTTGTATATTTTATATATATTTGATATTTAATAAAATAGTGCTGTGATCACAATGCTTTTATTACATTTACATCCTAAATCAAAATCATCTTTGGTACTTCTATTGCCTGTGTATTTTAAACATGCCTTGCATAACCCTTAGAGGGACATAAGGAGAATATGTGAATGTGAGAAGTGTTGATTTACACTGGCAGGAAACATACAGTAGCCAGTTCTCTGGTGTCACTTCTAGCATCTGTGTTAGCCATGGGAATGCTAATTATTGGGTTGTAAAGGCAAGCTTGTGGGAGCACTCTCAGTCTCACGTTATAAAACCAAGTCACCTAGGGGTCAACATAATGACATCTGAGCTACGTATGTGTGTGTTGTGCTGATGGGTGTTTGAATTTGTCCCCGATCAGATTTATATTAAAAAACAATGTCATGTCAGTTTAGCTGTGATGTGATTATTAATCATTAATAATTGATATTATTAAGGGGGATTTTGTCTTTTTGCGGCATCAGCTTTGAGAAACCGTGTAACCACATAACCACGTCGTACCACTTCTGACACTGACAAGACAAAGGAGTTGCTCTGTCTCTCTCGACTTCTTTTTTAAATTCATTTTATTATTATTTTTGTTCAACGTAAAATCATATTGTTTACACAGTCTTTGGCTAAAAGCCAAATGACAACATCATCATCAAGTACTAATAAATGTAGTTTATTAAGTTTATTTTACATTAATACAGTAAAAATACGTTTATAAATATTTAAATATAAAATATTTTTATAAATACATAAATATCTAGCTTTTATTTGATACTGTTAACTCAGAAGAGACACTGCCTTCCTCTGAAACTTTACCCACTGGTGTTGCTTTTAGTATTTAAAGAGAACAGTATTATTATAAAATAATAAAAGTATTTATAAAATATTTTGAAATACTTGTTTTGTTTTTACTTCATATTGTCAACTTTTGGGGGAAGAGAAACCTACCTCCCTTGCCTGCTCAGAGAAACACCCCTAGTTTCTAAGTATTTTTGTTTTTATCCCTCTCCCTCATGCTCCCTATTTCTCTCTCTCTCTCTCTCTCACTCAGTGTGTGTGTGTGTGTGTGTGTGTGTGTGTGATTAAGCTTGTCTTTTCAAGTGTGTGTTTAGAGGTAAAGCTTCTGCTTTGGAGGGCTGAGAAATAGATGGAAAAGAGAATGTCAGTGTGTAAGATAAACACCATCATAGTGAAGTGGCTCTCAAATTCTTGATGAGACACCAGAAAGTGAGGATGAAAGCGGAAGAAAGGTTGATCTTTCACATGGGTTCTGGTTGCTTATATCACTACTCATTGCTGGTTTGGGCCTCTTTGATCTTTCTCAGCCCTGCTCTCCATGTCTGTAAGTTCTTTCGTTTCACAGTACAGTTTCCTTGTTTGTTAACCCTTATTATTTTGTTACACAATTTCTAATTCCCTCTTTCCTCCTTCACTGCATCTCTGTGCCACAGTCACTGTTTTTAATTCTTGTCTTCCGAGTCTTTTGTCATTTTCAGGGTGTGGTCTTTTGACAGGTGTGGTGGGGGTTTGTATGTATAATAAGGAATGAAAGGTTGTATCAGCGTTACATCACACATAATTAATAAAGCAGGCTTGCGCAAATGAAAAAAGTGTGATTAATGGATTATTGCTGTTACTGGCGCGCAGCCGTAACATTAATGGCTGCATGGGGTAAACACACAAACATGCTCTGCGGCTGTCTGTCTCTCTACATGACCGAATACATTCAAATCTTTATTATGAACAAACAGAAGGGCAAAATTGACAATGAAAAAGCACATAAGATTACTGAAGGGGAACCAGAATCTAAAAAGACAGCAGCTATATTTAAATGGAAGTATAATGACAGCATGTTATAAAAGTTATAAAAACAAGTTTGGGATTATGCCACTCCAGCTCAGTCACAATCAAGGAATTGTGCTGATCTCGGAATTATACCGGTTGTTCCAATGGATATAGATTGTGCTCTGTAGTAATATCAACCTTATTCGAACAAAACACTGGGAGTTAACCCAGTCACGAAGCCAGAATGAGTCAAGCTCCATCTGCTCACTAAAACACACATGCCTTGATTACAGCAGCTAGATTTGACGAATTACACTATTCTACGATTCATGACTTGCTGATCCCAAAATCTCCCAGTATATGTAAACTACATATTGGTTATTTAAATCTCAGCCATACATGAATCTTACATAAGGGCAGCACAGCTTGATGGTCAGTGTCGCTGACCTCACAGGTCTGCGTCTCAGAGCCCACTTGTATCATTAAAAGCATTAAAACAGGGCCAGGGCTATTAGTTATTCCGTTAGGAGCTGTGAGCCAGGCCAGTCATGTTTGTCTGGTTTTCATTGGGGTAAACATTTGTTCCAGTTGTAGATGTTGTACGGCAGGAACATGAATCAGGGACGAGAGGCGGAAAGAGCTCTGACAGCTGCAGCTCATTACCACCACCATTACTGCTATAGGGGGCTGCTGGGGGAAATTCCTCCTTCCAGGGAGAATGTTCCTGTTTACCATACAGCGCTGTGGATCAAGTCCCGCACACAGAGATGCAAGGCAATCACATACAGGCTTACACACACACATACACACAAAAAATACTCACACACTTGAATGATAATGTGCCATTTTGCACACGTGCATGCTTTTATACACACTCACTTAAGTTCTTATGTCTGTGGTCATGCTCACACACACAGACGCGCACACACAGATGCGCACACACAGGCACACTTCCTCTCTCTCTCCTCTCCCACACACATCATATGCAGTCTCACACACTAACAATCACTCTTTCTTGTGAGCTGATACTGTAGTACCCCCACCCACCTCTTTCCTCCCCCCAAAATGCTTTTTGTCCTTCTCACACTCACATATTCCTTCAATCACAACTGACTCATGCCTGCTTTACGTCATTCTGTCCAATCAGAGAGCGTTCCATGAGGCCTTAAAACTGAAAGTTGTTTTCTTTTACTTGGTCATTCTTGCACCGCTACATCAAAGACAAACATTCACTCGTAATCAACCTCTCCGTCCACATCTGCTCCATTGTATATTCGTAGCAAATCTTTATCTCACTTAAAAGTGTCAATCAATATCCATTTTCAAAGTGATATTTTGAAGAAAATGGTTTTAGGATCAAAAACAAATGCCCAAAGCTGCATTCACTCAACCCTAGCTCTGACATCAAAAAGAAATAGAATACTATATTGAACTATACAAACTAAATGTAATAGATTTCGATGTAACTGTAAACATAAATAAGTGCTAAATTTAATTTTAGGAGGAGCCTGATCATTCTGTCCTGTCAATCATTATATGTGCATATAAGCAGCTGCCTACTTGTCTCCAGTGACAATTCTTCTGGCATCCCTTCTCAGCCCCAACTCCTTCTCTATTCTAATTAACCTCATTTTATTTAATTCTGCCCTCCTTCGCAATATATATATATATATATATTTTTTTTTTACAATTTTTTCTATTATGACTGTATCGGACAGGTAAACTCATGAAAAGGTAAAAAAAGAATATATTTGCCTAATTGTGGTGATAAATAACAAATATATTTAACAACAATCTCATACATAATCTACACATAATCCTGGAGTTTTGGTTCTGATGACCACACCTTATATTAGGTTACACCTGATATAACTTGCTAATGTTTTAATTTTTCTGCGCCTCACCTTGAACGCATAAATCAAAAGAGATGAAAAGCACCATGTTCCTTGTCTGCTCCCTCGTCTTCTGACCCATGCCAGTTTTATCTCAACCTGCTTTAACTTTGTAGATCAAACTTTAATTTTGAAACCAGTCTGTGGGACAGTGATGAATTGGATATATCAAACAGGGCTTAAATTACCCTCTCCCTGGTGGCAGTGGATGGAAAGGTGCTGGAGAAAGGGGCACACGGGTGGAGGGGGTGCTCTGTGACCTAGTAACAGGCAGAGAAAGAGGGCTGGTAAGCACTTGCCCTTTCAACCCTGCAAGCTAGCACACCCAGTAAGACACACAGAGAGAGAGAGAAAGAAAAGAGCAGGCCATAACACTTAAGGTTCCTCTTCTATGGAGAAATAACAGGCCAGAGTGTGAGGTACACATCACTGGAAAGAGGAGGAGAAAAGCAGTCAGACAGCACTTTAACTCTCAGGGCTCCACAACAATTTTGAGCCATACTAAATAAATGGTAAAGCAGTTCTATTTATAGGGTAGTTATCTTTTGGAGATCATTGGAGAGACCAGAGAGGAAGCAAATGATATTTTAGACAAACACTTTCTACCTATAATAATCTTGCAACCTAATTGTCGAAGATACAAATAATATTTTAGTTATTCATAATCCATTATGCTTAAAAATATGAAGGTTCAGGATGTTTTTTTGTTCTGATTTTTTGTTTAACTGTTGCCATTTTATTATTTTATACCTTTGACCTAGGTTGCAGTTTCTAATATAGAAAAAATACATAAATTTAAATTTAAAATTAATAATTAAAGTTACAAAAAATATTAATTAAAGTTAAACTATTAAAAATTAAAAGGGAAGGGGAGCTCTTAAAAACAAGAGCACAGGAAGCTGCTTGGAAAAAGTTACCCATTACATCACAACTAATTTTCAATGAAAGTGGCGAGCAGAGAGAAGAGGGGCATAATCCTATGAAACTGCCGTGGATGAGTGAAAGAGAAATAGACTTGATGTGGGATGCCACTGAATACCTAGCATTGGCATTTGCTGCCTGTTACTAAGTAAATGTTTTCTCTTGAGAAAAGATCTCACTGATTCCTACTCTTTTTACACACACTACTAGAAACAAGTATTCCGTGAAGATGCATGCGGTGCAGGAAAGTGTGCATGCTTTAGAAGCTGGAAATGTCCTCCAGCTCTAAATATGGCACATGCTTTTTATAGCTGGCCTGGATCTATTCCTAGCCATTGTTTTCAGAAGGTAAGGACATGACAGTAAACTCACCTGTCCTCTCCAAACCTCAAAAATGAGTGGGGTGCTCCAATACATCAAATCAAGCTTACTCTGCATTAATCTCAAATGATCAGACCATAAATCAGACTGACCCTGGCTTGGCACAGCTGGGGTGTCTTAGTCATAAGGGTGGTGACTGGGGGGTGGGGGCATGGACCCTGTTAGCCTTTATGCATAAGAGGTGTGAAACAATGTGCCCCTGCTGTCTGAATGTGTGTGAAAGTTACATTATTATATTTTATATTGTTCTGCACTGTTTAATGTTTTGTGTTTAATGTTAAAAGTAAATCAACAAAAAGTACATCTTACAGAAGTCTTACTTGACCAATAAGCCACAAGCTGAACTTTAACTTTAACTCTGCTCCACTGACTGATGACTGACGCTCTCCACTCATGTATCAATCACATCCAACTCTGCTCCTATAAACATGTTTTTGTCGGTATGATACGAGTATAAATAATTGACAATGGCTCATTGCCAAAGGAAGATGACATTTGAGACATTTCTTTTGGAGTCATGTCACAAAAATTGTATATATAAATATACATACACACATACATTTTAATCACATATTTTACACCTTTGTAAGACGTTTGAGTAATTAGTGTGGGTGTTGGGCATACGCTAAACAACTGCAATTTCCGCATTGTAAGAAAGGCTCTTGTACTCAAACACAATGAGAGAATACCTGAGACAACCGACATAAACTTATATTAATTTAATTAACAGTTAACAAGTTAACAAACTAGCTAACAATTTTAGGTTGTAAGGATGTTTCCCTAACGTTTCCATTAAGTAACGTTAAAATACTTCACTTTGAAAGTTCTAGGAATGATAAAAACCTCCGATTTTTCTCCAGTTAACGTTATGCTTGGTTATATAAACGTTACTCAAACCTTTTAAATTCTGTTTTTAAAAACGTTGCAGTAACAACTTAAGAATAACGTTTTTGATATATGCGTTAGCGTTAAAACTCTAAAAAGGTTTTTAATAACTTTGAGAGAACATTTAGAGAACGTTAGGACGTTACGTTTGGGAGTCTACAATACATTTCTGGAATCCTGCCAACAAATATGCTCTGTAAATTTAAACTGTCAGTCAGTACATCGGGAGGAGAAAAGTTTCAAAATGTTGTTTGTTACCTTGTACTTCTTTGTTTCGCTTTAATATGAACATGAAGTATTAGAGTATTTAAATTCCCAGTTGTTCTGTGCAGTGTCAGCTTGTGTACAGAGAGAAACCACAAAACTGAAAACAAGCGTTGTAGTGGGATTTATGAGAAAGCGTTAGGAATTTTAGAAACCTTATGTTTGCATCTAGGTATACAACAATAGTATGATAATCAATCGACGTTGTTGTTTTATGCAAAATGTTCTGGCTGCCAAACCATTATTAGACCTCTAAACATGTAATGTAAATAAGACAAAAAAATTAAATTCTGATTATCGATTGCAATTCCCTTATAATTAAACTTACGAAAATCATAAAATATTATTTTAGATTTTTTGGAAAGAAAGAAAAATATACAAATTAATGAGATGACAAACGAATTCTCCGTGTACATGCACATAAGTAGGCAGTAAACAGCGTGTCTAATTTTTGTTTACCTACTTTCTTTTGCCTTTACTGTTCCTTATTTTATTTCGTTCATTACAATGTGTAAAATAATAAAGCTAAGGCAAAAATCTGTATTAAAAGACAAATTAAATTAATTAATCTCTCATATTTCGTCAGCTTTCTCATTGAAATAGGTTGGAACTTCCAATAAAGTCTACGAAAGACTATGAAAACGTTGTGGGAATGGTCAGGCTGTTATAACTTGTGTCCACTGGGGCTATTTGAGACTTTGCTCACAGTTTGCTCCTCTCGTGAGACCTATATAAAATATGGTAATTTCTTTTATATTATTTTAACTTTTCTTTGTGTGATAACTCATCGTGTGATGGATAACTCATCAAGTCGTGATCTTTCTAGCTCAGATAACACTTGCATTCATTTATCTAATTGATTTTATTTAACAAAAATCTTTCTATCAGCTAAACTAGCAACATTTTACAAAATCAAAAATACTGAACAAAGTAACTAAGAGCCATGCAATTACGGTACATAACACATATTAGCGTTTAGCGCATGTGGCAATTAAAACAGGCCTCCAAGTGCTGTTAAATCACTTACTATTGAAGATACATATATTCTTCTCTCTTTCTCTAAAAATAGTGACAGATGACTACTGCAATCCTAAAACAAATTAAAGCCAAATTCCGCAGAAATTAAGATAAGCTTTATTTAATTTTAAATCCTCATTAAATTATAAAGTTTCTCTTCTGTCTTAGAAATGTAGTTCAAGTTAATTTACAGTTTTAGAAAATCTGTTTAAATATTATATACCTCAACAACAATGAACAATCATGCAAATTCTGAAATACAGAAGACTATAATCTTATTGTAGACAGTACTACTACTACTACTACTACTACTTATAATAATAAATGAGTTTCATTATTAAAAATTTTTAAGCTGTGAACATGACTTAGACATGTGGCAGCCAACCGATGTACCTAATTTTGACATTTTACAAACAATGCTTATTGTATATTTTGACAGGTCAACACACAAAATACATAGCCAAAACATGTAAGGCAGGTTTTGTTCAACATATAGAGGTACACACATGAAGAAATCCACAAAAAGTGAAGCGAAACATTAAACAATAACGTACTTTTCTTCTGTTTAACAGAGCATAATTACAGTTGGTGGTATACTTAAAAAGCGTGTTAAACGAAGCCAATCAAATAATAATAATAATAATAATAATAATAA
>JAZGTJ010013289.1:0-10332 GCA_036877575.1 Botia almorhae
TCACCAACTACAGGACAACATCACCTGCCTGTGACAGTGATGCCTCCCTCCCAGATGCGCTGAACGACTTCTACGCTCGGTTCAAGGCACAGAATGGTGTGACAGCGAGGAAGACACACCAAACAATGTTTACAATCTGTTTTACTGTTTACGGTTTACATTCTTGCTGCCAAAATACACATCCTTATGTTTACACTTAAATGTTTACAATCCGTCAATGTCTTGTGCTGTCTGCACTTGTTTTTGCACTTGTGCACTTTATGTATATACTGTTAATTATGTAGCCCTGTATGTCTGTGATGTTTAGTGTTTGTCTCATGAAGCACCTTGTTTCTGGAGGAACGTTGTCTCGTTTCACTGTGTACTTGTATATGGTTGAAATGACAATAAACTCCACTTGTAACTTGTAACTTGGCACAATTAGTGATCATGACCAAAATAAATTCAGAAATAATTATTCAAAATCATTGTGTTCCTAACTTTAATGAGATGCTGTTAATTTTGAATATAAACTGAGCTACATTAGTGTTGTAAAGAATGTAGAGGTTCATAAAGACTTAATCACAGACAAGCAAGCTGGGCCCTCTTCTTTCCTGGTGAGTAAAATCACAAAAGCCACCACCACTGAACCAGTGCCACCTTGGTCAGACCTGGAAGGTGATTTTCCCACAGACCTTCCACCTTCTGGTGGCTTTACCTGAATTCTAGTGGTTCTTAAAGGCCTGCAAACTAGAGCCCCTCAAGAGTCTACTATTGTCTTTGAGACTGCTGAAACCCTCTTGTACTTTACACATTGTACAAATTCAGTAGGCCTCTGAGATCATTAGGATTGAGTGATAGAATTTAGTTATGCGCCCTGCAGTTGCAATCAGCACTTTTAGACGTGCCCCAACACTCGCCAGCAGGATGGGTGGTGAGAGTATGAAAGAGGGGGGTGGCAGTTTGAAGCACTACAGCGCACTCTGGTGGTGACTAAAAGGAAAACAGCACCCCTGGGATGGAAACAGATGTTTGCCACTGCTCTCCCTGTGTGTGTGTGTGTGTGTGTGTGTGTGTCAGTGATTAGGGTTTTTGTTAGGATAGATGACGCCGCACAAGAACTTAAAATATTTTAGAAATAAAAGCTTAATAGAAGCTTAACAGAAATTAAAAGCTATATTTAATCCTGAAAACCTATTTCAAACTTCTTTTGTTTTGTTAAAGTGGGAGGTATGCCTAAAGATTTATGCTCAAATTTATTGTTGCTATTACGTATTGTTGTTAATATGTTAGTACACTTAAAAAGTGAATGTATAATTAAATGCACTGTAAGTTGCTTTGGGTTAAGAGTGTGTGGCAAATGCACACACATAAATATTATGCACTTAATGTTTGCTCATAATGCTCAATATGTCAATATTGTGTTGGATGTTGAGTGGTAATCTAATGTAAATCTGAGAGCTGGGTGCGGTTTGTACCTCTACCCCCTGGTGGCCACGATCTTTGTCTCAGATGTTTGGGTCATGCTTATGCAACATGCTTCGGCTATGCGATTTAATTCACCATTGCGATCAAGCCTGTTCCAGTAGTCGAGATGATGGCAGGGTTTTACAGCCCTTACTTCATTGTGCGCAAGAAAGGTGGTGGGCTGTAAACAACTGTATATCTGCACATCTTGAATCAGACTCTTCACAGATTACCCTTGAAGATGCTCACGCAGAAGCACATTCTCACGTGTGTGCAGTATCTAGACCTGAAGAAAGCATACTTTCATGTCTCGATTTTACCTTGACAGAGAACCTTTATCCAGTTTGCTTTCAAAGGTGGAGTGTTCCAGTACAGCGTCCTCCATTTCAGTCTGCTCCTGTCCCTCAGCGTCTTTACCAAAGTTGGAGGTTGTCCTCTTCCCATTGAGGGAGAGAGGCATACGCATTCTCTACCTTGACGACTGTCTCATTTTACCTTACTCTTGAGAGCAGTTGTATACACACAGGACCTGGTTCTCATAAATTTAGACCAACTGGGTATTTGGTTCAACTGCGAAAAAAGCAAGGTCTCTCCAGTGCAGAGCATCTCTTTAGAAACTCACAAAAAAGTTTTTATTTGGCTTTTAAGTTGATCTAAGCAGTACACAAATTTTTTTGTTTTTGTCAGCAATCAACAAATCAGGTAAACCAAATTATTGCATATTATTTTGAGAGCAAATAATCTTTGTGCAATATTTCTAAAGACTAAAACCTTGCATCTTGCTTTAAATATTGGGCGGATGTGATAGACTCAGTATGATGTGCAGATTTAATCCATTTTGCTGTGAGACTGTGAGACTGTAGGCGGCTGGTGAGACAGACATTAAAGAGCTGTCATATAAAAGCAAAGCAGAAGTGAACTTTCTGTGAACTTGTTTCATTTCTTTGAGTGTCCTGATGCCAGCTAAGAAATCATTTGCTAACGCTGTTCAACAGCCATCACAGGCAGTTTTTGTTTTCTCCCACAGTTTAGCACACATTGCTAATTATATTGTGATGAGAACAGTTGGGCAAAATAGTTGCCTTGCATTTTCACTATAAGTCAGAATCATTTAACGTGGAATTGGCAAAGGCCAGAAACTATGCTTAGTCCACTGTCCAAGGTGTATTCTGACAGCAAACATTTCCTGAATATTTGTCAACACATCCATTTGACCAGTGATGAAGATGTAGTGGAGTAATTAAATATGATATTTTTGTCTCCCCCTTACTTTGAAATCACTGTAACAAAATAATAGTTCAGATTTTCCTCCAGACATTTGCATTCTTGACATGCTAATTCTCTTAACTTAAGATTGAAAGGTACGAGCATTGGTACACAAACATAATGTTTTCCAGGGGGCACAGTCAGACATATGCACACTAGAATTTTTGGAGCATGTATGTATGAGGAATGCAAGCCCTCATTGTTAACACAACAAGTCTGTTCTGTATCTACATCAGCAGACAGTTCACCCTTTTAAAGGGACATTATAAATAATTGGGTTTTATAATACAACATGAAATAGCTAATTTATGATTACTAATCACATTGGCCACCATACCAGCAGGATGAATTTTATCAATTTCTTACAGATGTCCAACTAAAATGTGATTCTTTATTTTGCTAAAGGAAATGATTGTGCCTTGAGCACATGGAGTGATTCTCTGAAATAGAATCTTATTTTCATGGCTGGCATGGCTCTTTAGCATGCCTCAGTACAGTAAGGGGATTTATTGCTAATCTGGAATTATGCACCTAATATAAAAAAAAACCTGGGCACTGGGATGCCTTACCTGAATGTTCTGATCTAAAATAGTAGTAAGTAAAATGTTTTAAAAAACAAAATTGCACTGGGAGCTAATACATAGATTTAGTTGGTGCTTTATTGGTGCATTTGCAGAGGTATGCTAGGTATACTTTTTCAAAGAATCATGTGATTCAAAAAATCACATGAAAAATCACATCCATTATGAGACAATTAAAATGTGATTTCCTTACATTGAAGGAAAGGCCCAAGCCAAATCTATGGATATCACAGAGACAGACAACTACTCAAAACCTTAGCAACACCCTGGTAACCACCACCTGTCTAATGTTGCTGTTCTCTGCTACCTTTTTGCATGATATGTTAGTATAGGTAATGTTAGTAATAGTGAGACATGACTTTTTTATATGCGTTTTGTACATGATAATGCTTTGTATTTTATTGGAAGACTTTTTCAGTTGTAGCTGAGTTATTAAAAGCGTGTTAATAGCAATATTTGAACAATTATTTGGGTAGATCTATAATATAGGTGATATGGCATCCCAGCATCAGTAAGGCTTTTCTAGCCCCCTTACCTCACCTCCCTTGATACCTATTATAATAACAGCTTTATTGCTGCTTTGCAGGGGCCTCTGGATTGTGTCCCTATGGTTTAAAAAATTTTTGGAACTTAAACGTTTTAAAGGTTTTGTCTTCCTTTGCCCCTTTAAAACTACCCCACCCATACACCCACCCATCCCCAGAACCCAGTTACAAGCCTGGGACTCTCAAAACAAGTGATCTCTGTGTGAGAAATCTCTGGTGTACACACCACCAGGCTTTCCTTCAACTAATTTCATACTGATGCACAATATGAGCCTATGTGCTCCACATCTCAATACTGATACACAATATCTGTGTTTGTTATTTTCCCTCATAATGACCAGGACATTAAGTTAGACCTCTACACATCTTTAAAAGCATTCATTTCTTTCTTAGTCTAGCCGCCATCCTTAATTTTAACATTGATGATGTATTGTCAGCCTTTAACTTTGGGGCTATTGCTTGTTGGTCATGTCTATTGTTTACTATTGTGTGTGTATGTGTGTGTTGTTTTTAGTATACTTAGGAAACTAAATGCAGCTGTCTAATCTGTGAGTAACACAAAGAATCTTTGTGAACAAGAGGAATGTAGCCTGCCATGGAATGTAAGATTACTGTCTTCGCTGATCTGTCAGTCAAATAGCAAAGGCTCTTTTGAAGATTAGTGGAATTCATTTAAAAGGATAATAGTTTAATACATTTTTAACGGTTACCAAATAAAAACAGCATCTTTTAATCATCTTTCAAACTCCTTTAAAGAAACAAATTCTTGTGAAAAGAACTGAAAATTAGCTTGTAGCAAGAATTTTCTTTTCTTTTTTCCTTTCTTATAAATACAGACAACATAATTGTCTTCACAATAATGTTTTTTTTTTGCAACAAGCATTACATACATTGCACCATTCTGCCACTTGGGGGCAGTCTAAAAGTACAAAATAACGCTTATTCTCTGGTATTTGTTGGCCCTGTTGTTCTGATACTGTACATTTCCTCAGTCTTGACATCTCCACCCTTCCTATAACACCCACTTAAATGTCCATTCAAAGAGACGTTTACATCAATTGAGAGCTGAAATGGTTGTTGCATGGCAACATGTTGAAGGACTCATGAATATTTGGAAAAAACATGCAAATAATTGTTGATTTGAACTAATAAATATCACATCATGTGTTATTGCCTTTAAAACAGATTTTTAACATTTATTTCTGTGTGTGCCCACATATAGTCTTGGGTGATTATTTTTCACAGCGCTTCAGCCCACCTGCTTTATGTCTGATTCACAATAAAGCGTTGCATAACCATAAGCCAGCATGTTATGAATGATTGCTGCTCATTACATGTAGGAGAATCAAACCCCGAATTAGTGAGCTTTCCTGTAATTCACAATAACAGTAGGCCTTCATTTCATGTTTAAAAAACAGACCCTGCTACTCAATGCATGCCGAAACACTGGAGAACGAGAAAGCAATTCCTGTAATTGCTTTGTATCACCGTTGTGTCAACAGAACTTTAACAGGCAGGTCAGGTGGGGACTTTAAGAATCATATTCTGGAGTTCTACAGGCTCTACTCAAGCAATGGTCTAGCTGTCTTTGAGACATCAACGTGGCCCTGCCTGAGATCAAAGAGCATTATTGATGATGGTTCTTCTCACATCGCCAAGTCTGTGCTATAATAAGGCCGACTGCAGATTCATAAAGATCCTGTAGGATGGGTTACACTGAGTAGCATGCAGCATGCCAAGGAGAGGTGGTTGTAGTGTAAAGGGAAATCTATTTATAGGATATCAATATTGTAATGTAATCAGTCAAATACATTGCTTGATTCTTCCACAATTACCAGTTCCCCAAATGTCCAATTTAGGAACATTGTGTGCTAATAAAACAGTATTCTTAATATACTTGAAATTAAATAAGGTTGAAGCCTTTCAGATATTTTGGCACAGTATCACAGGCTAAAATAAAATGTAAAATTTGTATACGTCTGTCTTTGTGATGTAGAATCGACAACATGAAACATGAGAGAACCACACAGCATAGCTGGTAATTGACGGCAGATGGTCAAACTCTAGCCACACCCCTCAGCCTTAGTAGATGTTGTTATGTTGCTCTGCTCTGCTCTATGTAGCTTGTGACATCACAAATCCACCCATTTCACCTTAATTTTCTTCTGGAGAACGATTACATAAATGCTTTTGTTATAAAGAGGGCGTTTTAAGCTATGAAACTTGCAGGATGTATTAATAATACCACGATACCTTATATGTCAAAAGATAGAAATCTAATTTTTGTGTCATGAACCCTTTAGCAGTGATTTAGGAATTACAATGTTTTTACCTTTTTAGTCAACATTATGTGATATCTGAAAAGTGTATTAGCACGTACAAAGCATCAGCTCTGAAATCAATATGTATGTGCTCTGCAGTAACAGTGTTGACTGCGTTTGGGTAGTGGACCACACTCACAGGAGATGAATCAGACACTGAGAGTGGGAAATTACAGTGGAGGCGGCATGCATCCGGTACCCCACTGTTTCCCATTTTCTCCCTGGAAAATAATTTGCATTTTCCTTGATTTTTTTAAATTCCACATATCTGGGCTCAATTAGAGAGGCCTGTTTTTTTGGACACCCTCAGCACTGTGATCTAGTCTAACACCTGTGAGTGAACATCACTTTTCAGAAACACCAGATTACTGCTGTCAGACTCCTCACAATGTAAATGCATCTTGCATCATGCATCTTGCATCAACAAGCCATACAAATGCTTTCTGCTGTGTTTGAGTACATGAACCCGAGCATGAGAAATGTTTCCCAGACAGCATTCAATTAAGGTCGAATCAACTCATAAGGACCATACAATAAGCAAATAAGGTCTTGTATATAAACAGGAGCAGGATAATAGACAGTAGAACTACTGCTTGTTAAGTTCAGGGAGATGAATTTTAAGTGCTTTCTGTCTGGAGTCTGCCGAACAAGAGAACCATCAGTCTGTTCAAGTTAAATCTATCAACCAACTGGAACTGGCAGAACTGAGGCATTACTCCATTCTAACTTATGCTGAGGCAATTCTCCATTCAAGCTCAAGCCTTCATTTTGATTACATCCTGGACACATACTTGTGGGAACATAAGGTATAAGACACTTGTAATAACAATTTCTGACATGAAATAGTTTCTCACTATTTATTTTGCCAGGCAGGTTACATTTAAATGAATCAAATAAAATCATTACAGAATAAATTAATTAAAATTATCAGCATAGAAAACCAAGTTATAGAGTTAACATCTTACCAAGCAATGGATACACACAGTAAAAACCGAGGCTTTTGCCTAACCACCTTATATACACAGATTTGAAAAAAAAGTAGAATTTAGACCATTTTACCCATCATACAATAACCTTTCAAATGATACCAACATGAAAATGGAAACTCAATGACATTACACTGTATGTTGCACATATATGTTCAGTGAGCTCCATTGATCTGAACCCACAGGGAGAGGGGAAAGGCAGAGGTGAAGTTCAGGGTATCAGTGCCACATGGGGGAAAGCATGTTGTAAATATGTTGTAATTATTAATTTAGTCAACTTTATATTCATAAACCAATTATAAGCTTAATGTCCCTAATTAGATGTTCTTTCACATGTTCCTGGGGTAATATGGAAATCGGTAACAGCTGATGATGATTAATAATCAAAAGATGAATGGCGTGACTGGGTGAGGACGGAGCCTGGCGATTCTGACACTACCTCCCTCTAGTGTATGGAGCTGATTTCTCTGGGTGAGCATTGTGGAAGAAGGTAAGTAATCCAGGATCTCACGTACAGTAAACACTCCTCCATCCTGCAAAGGGTGTATGTCGTTATCACCAGGCTCTGTAGATGAGAGAGATACAGGTGAGTGGTAAGGTTTGAGTTGTGATACATGGTTGGAATACAGGGTGAATGCAGTAGTGCTCTGAGTTGATCTCAAAGGAACCAATGTACCTAAGACTCAGCTTCCTACATGTAAGGCATAACCTGATGTCCTTGGTTGAGAGCCATACCTTCTGTCCAGGATGGTAAGCAGGAGCTACATCAGAGGGTGTCAGCATAGCCCTTGTGCCTCCTGATGGCTCCTTGCAGGTGAAGATGAGCTGAGTCCCACACCCTCTCACCCTCTGATTGACGCTCAGTTGATCGTCAATCGTCACTCTGAGGCTTTTGACCGTCTTGGATGGAGAGATGGTTGATCCGTCAATCTGAAGTGAGAAGTTGTGAGAAAAGGATGGGTTGAGTGGGACCACCAGCATTTCTGTTTTACCAGATGACAGGCTGAGAGTACCATTTAGGAGTGTCATAAAAGCTTTCCAAACTCTTTAAATAAACTGGGGACCTTTGTCTGACACAAAATCCTCAAAACACATAGTTGAACAGAAGTTTTGTGGGTTTTCATGGCTGTAGTTATCAAATTCAAATTTTATTTGTCACATACAAAATCCTACACAGTACGACATGTAGTGAAATGCTTTTAACGACTGTCTTACAGAAAGAAAAGTAAAAATTTAAAGTGAAAAATTTAAAGTTTAAAAATTTAAGGATTTAAAGTAAAGATTTTAAGTAAACATTTAAAGTGTGGCAGTATTTACAATGTAATATGTAATTAAATATATATGTATAGATGAATAAAGATGTATGTGTAAATATATATGTTCTGAATATGTATGTAGATGTCTGAGTGCAAATACAACAATCAGCTGAGGTAGAGTGTTATGTTGTGTGGGGATATGTCCAGAAAGTTCAGATCCTAGGTGTTCTGGTTGAGGGCCTGAATGGCCTGCGGGAAGAAGCTCCCCCTCATTCTCTTTGTGTCCGCCTTCAGGGAACGGAAACGTTTCCCTGACCGCAACAGAGAGAAGAGACCATTGTTGGGATGGCTGAGGTCCTTCATAATCTTCCTGGCTTTGGTCCAGCACCGCTTGCTGTATATAGTCTCCAGGTCTGGAAGCTCGGTGCGGATGGTACGCTCGGCTGATCGCACCACCCTCTGGAGAGCTTGACTGTGCTGTTTGGTGCTGTTCCCAAACCAGGCTGTGATATTTCCCGTCAGGATGCTTTCAATGGTGCAGGTGTAGAATGTCTTTAGCATCTTTGAGGGCAGTTTAAAGTCCTTCAGCCGTCTGAGATGATAAAGACACTGCCAGGCCTTCTTCACCAGGGTGTAAACATGACAGGACCATGTCAGGTCCTGCGTGATGTAAACACCTAGGTACCGGAAACTGTCCACTCCCTGCACTGGGGTCCCGTCGATGGTGAGGGGCTGGTAATTCCTTTCCTGCTTTGTGCTGAAGTCCACTATCAGCTCCTTTGTCTTGCTGACGTTCAGGGAAGTTATGGAAGAAATCAATTGGCAGGATTTGGAGAATCACTCCACCACTACCAGAATTAGATATTTCCCTGGGAAGGAGGGAGATTTGTGATAAAATCCACCTTTAGATGTGACCAAGGACTACTGGGAACAGGCAGAGGAAAGAGCTTGCCTGATGGAAGATGGATAGTGACTTCGGCTTACCACAGAGAAGACTGGTGGATAGGTTAAGGAACTATAGTTACAGATAAAGTGATAGAAGTTGAAAATCTAGAAATCTAAAAATTGTAATTCCTTGACTGTCTTGGGTTAAGGAAAAGAAGGCCAGTTGTAAATAGTTTCCACCTTCCTCCTATCCATAAAAATACAATTCCGGTTGATTAAATAACTGAGGAACTTGATCTCAGACTGATAAAACTGGCATTTCTTGGCCTTGAGGAACATATTAAATTCCCATAATTTCTTGAGGACTTCCAGAACATGTTGGCAGTGTTCAGCCTGGTTCCATAGGTTCCATGTCATCTATGTAGGCTTGGATAAAGCAGCAAAGGAACTCCCGGAGTACCTCATATATAATGTCCTGAAACATGAAGAGGCCATTTGGTAGCTGAGAAGCTCTCTTGGGGCAGAAGAGATCTTTGAACTGGGAGAAGCACTCAGTGATGTCTATGGATGGTTGTTCAACAGGACTCTCGATGGAGGTGGACTAGACAGCAACAGGTTGGAGTACATCTTGTACATCTTTGGGTAGAAGATGTTGGAAGATGTTGGTAGCTCAGGATGATGTTGGATTAACATCATTCTGGACCCATTATTGGATTAATATGATCATTTATGTTGCAGGTAAAGCAGGTAAACATGTACTTACAATAGTTATTACTATTGTAAGTACATGTAACACATGTAATAAAGGCGCTGTAAAATAAAGTGTTGCCCAAGTTACTTTATCAGCATTGTACCAGAGAAAAGGTGTTTAAACAGTTTTCTCAAGCAATGTCACACTCTCACTTTTGGTAATTATAAACATAGTGCATGTTTATACAAGTGTCTTGTTGAAACTTTACAAAGGTTTTGAGACTCTAGTTTAAATAATTTATATTAATATAATAATATAATATAATATATTTTTATATTAATAAATCCCAGAATAC
>JAZGTJ010013290.1:0-15122 GCA_036877575.1 Botia almorhae
GTCTCCCTCAGTCTCTCTTTAAGATGCAGGAGTTCTTTATGTAACGGCAGCAGCCCAAGTGGCAGTGAAGGATGGAGGCGCAGGTTGCATAACGCGTCTTTTTCTGATGCAAGCAGCATGTTCTCTGGGGTTATAAACATGTGATGCGCTATTCCCGTCTCCATATACAGCTGCATTTGTCATGGATCGTCATCATTCTGTCCATCCTTTACAGTTACATTTTTACAAAAACATTTTTTTTGCTTTAAGGGGATAGTTTACCCAAAAATGAAAAAAAACATCATTTAATCACCCTCATGTCATTCCAAACCTGTATGACCTTTTTCCCGTGGTATACAAAAGAAGATATTTTGAGGAATGTGGTTTTGCATCCACACAACGCAGATCGATAAGTGCCACTGTTGTTTGATTACCAATGTACTACAAAATATCTTCTTTTGTGTTCCCCAGAAGCAAAAACGTCATACAGGTTTGGAATGACATGAGAGTGAGTAAATGATTGATTAAATTTTCATTTTTGGGTGAACTGTCCCTTTAAAGACCTGAAACAGCCAGCTGTAATCAAACAATATTCATGTTAACATGTACATATATTTGTTTTGGAATAAAGATTGTACAAAGTGAGTACAGTGTGTTTGTGTCTTTAAAACTGCACACACTGAATGTACATGCAGTGTACAGTGAGTTCCTCTCAGACATCATTTGACATCCAGGAGGAACTCTAGACCTCATTAACATCAAACTCGATTGATTTTTACAGCACTCTCTGACAAACGATGACCAAAGTCAAGAAAATCCAATTAAAGCCGTTAAAAGAATGAAAAACAAAGTCCTTCCGACTCCCAAATATTCATCATCAATTTTCCAGACACAAGCTTCAAGGGACAGACGGCCAAGTTCCAGCACACCCTCCCTGCCAGAACAGACCAGGACACTGTGGCATTAATTAAACACCTTGATCGCCCACTGGTGAACCCCACTGGTGCACTTCACCCTCAGAAAGCCAGGCACAGATCAGCTGCAATACCTTACCACCCTTTCCAGGAAGGGAAATTACACTATTATACTTACTCGAACTGACTGCCCATAACAGAACAAACCTAGAGCAAAACCCACACCTAAAAAGACAGCTTCCCCAAAAATGAATGTTGGGTCATCTGCTTTAAAAATGTTCCTTTTGTGTTCCATACAAAAACACCAGCTTGAGTAAACACGAAGTGAATTTTCATTTTCGGGTTAACCATTACTTTACCGAGACAAAAGGAGTTAATTTGGTTGAGCTAACATTATACTAGTAGTGTGGAGATAGACAGCAGGGGAGACAGACAGCAGACATATTAAAGCTTTTGTCTAGTGTCTCAGACATGACGAAGATGATTACAGCCAGAGACCACAAACCAATGGTGCTTTAGTGAACAAAACCATCCCATAATAAGTCTCAGTTTTGGCCTCATTCTCTTTCAGATGAGTCTTCTTAGAGCGTGACAGCTCTTTAACATGCCAATATTACAGAAATACCTTAATTGCAACTTTTCATGGTGAATTGAGCTGAAATGCAGCCACATGCTAGAACTACTTTAACTAGATTAGTCAATGATCACTAATGATCAACTAAGCACTAACAGCGACCTGTGCTTTCCCAAGATGTTAAGCTTAAACAAACTGAATATGTTTGTCAGTTAGTTAGAGAACTGGCAGATCCACTGCTTTTAAACAAACCACACAGACAGCAAACAGAAATCAGACCTCTGCCGCTTAACTACAAAAACAATTCGACTCCGACTCAAAGAAGCCACGTAGAAAGCCAAGCACAGTCTCTCGCTTCCATCTTCCCTCCTTGAGCACTAGAAAGGGAACGTGGAGTTTCATGGGATGTTGTCTTTGTTAGATGGGGACGAGGGCTGTGGAGTGATCATCTGTTTGACGGAACCAAACCAATAAACAATGACTATGCCCATCAACTTAAACGGTTATGGATGAAGGCACATTACAATAGATGATAACAGTTTATTAACAAAATTACACCCAATCAAAAAGCTTTAGTCCCCCTAAACAAATGTTATGTGAGGAAAGGATCTCTGTTGACAGGGAGGGGCCAAACTCCCCTCTAAAAACACTGAACCCTCCTAGCAGCATCATTTATTAAATATTAAATAAGACATGTAATCTTTAGTGACTATTTAACATCATGCATTGTGTTGTGTCGCATGTATTAATGCAGTTTCAGATGTATGTGTCGCTGAGTCCACAAATATGGGACAATAAAGTCATATTCTGTTCTATTGGACAATGGCAGTTTATCACATGCTGTGTGTTGGTGATGCTGATGTGATTTTGTATCCAAGGCAACAACAGCATCAATAAAACTAACTCCTATAGTATGAGGTTAATAAACGGATGGCCTGCTCTGAGAAAACAATGAACTGTACATGGCTATTGATTGATTGTTAACAGTTTAATTCAGAAATATAACTTACCACCATGCCTGTCTCCAGCTTGGGCGGGAGGGACGCGAGTAGGTCCGTGTTTAGATCAGGCTGCGTTTTCAAAGTTTCCCACATCAACGATTTTCTTTACATCCTTAATTTTAATCGCAGTAACGTCTTAACGATCGTAGGCGTGCAAAAAGCACCACCGGAGCCCCCAAAACCGGAGAGTCGTCAGACCAGAGACCCCCAAAGATCAAAAACACGAGTCGGCGGAACCGGAGGAGGGAGATAAGATCCAGCACTTCTCCAAAACACTCTACCAATCCCGATACAAACGCGCATTCAATAAACAATTCGACTCAGACAAGAGACTCAAATAAAAGCGCTCGCAGGCGATCAGATTCCCCGTAACGGCGGCATCGTCCCCGCGCACCCGTACCGTCAGCTCTCCCGTCCATCTCTTCGCGTGCTGGGAGAATTGTGGGGTCTCGTCGACGCTTCCACACCGACGCGTGGGGGTGACCGTGCTTCACCCTACCGCTGTCAACAACGCTTTTCTCGAGCTGTGTCTGTATACGTAAACATATTTAGACGCTAAACTGTTAGTTAACTGCTACTAGGTCTGATACGAGTGTTGGTTGTTGCTCTGAAGTGAACTTTATGAACGCTTGGCCCGGCAGAACGACCCTCTTTTCTAAATGGTGCGGTCCACTGAGGTGCCCAGTCGGACAAAAGGAAGGCTGAAGCGCGCCGCTGATGATCACTGGGCGGGGGCGCGCAATCGCCCTCCTCGTAAGCGAATCACGAAGCGGAGAAATATGTTTGTATTTGTTTGTATACAAGGTTCATGTATTTGACATACACGTATACACTAAACCTCTAATTAGCGTATTTGTGGTTTATGGAATCGGACAAACACAGGGTCCATGGTCTATTTTTTGGAGATGTACTATAGTATTTAGTTGAATGAAGTACGTTTGAGTTGAATCAAAGTACCATAGTTACACCATGTTTTTCTTTGTATTATGGTGGTATCTTGGTTTGGATATGCATGCATATGCAGATTACACAGTACAACGACATCCCTGTCCGCGACATATTTCAAGTATCTGTTACACAACACAAATGCATTAATGATGAAATCAATCAAAATTCTCTAACATATTCTAGCTCGATATGAATTTAAATCTGAAATAAAAAATAGATGCACAATCAACTGACTTTCATAATGAAACAAACTTGGAAACCGTACATGTATTTTCACGACAGAAAATCAATCGTACGTCAGATCAGAGCTCCGGAAGGTGAATTTCAGCTTTCCTAACGTGGATTAAAAGTTAAAAACTTGGATAAACTCACTTGTCGCCCGTCGTTGCATGTTACCCTGCTGCTGTGATGCGTGTGTATTCTCAGGGGTTTTGGTCAAGTGACGTTTCTGCTTTTCACACCAGCTTTAGGAACTGAGGCTTTCAGAAACTCATGCAACAGAGTGCGTGACACAATAACGTAAGCACCTTTGCTTTAGTTTATGAGCACTGACACCACTGTCTTAAAGAAATCAAACGTAAACAATTGCATTTTTCTCATTTCATATAACACGTTACCACGAAGTTCACGCAAATGTTTTATTCGAGACAAAATGACGACACTGGGACGCCATCTTGTGGTTGGCGCAGGCATCGGGTTTTGCATCGCATGGAAAACATCGTAACGGGTTAGATTCTAAACAACTCCCTCAGTTTATTGAAAAGACTAGCATTTTACATAAACATCAACTTTAAACGGCAACACATGTAATGGTCTTTAATATTTGTGGCTTACGAAGAAAAATAACCAACATTTTCAAGTCCAAACTAGTTTCTGAAAATAAACAGTCCACGGTTCTGTTGCGGATGGACTATCTCAGGCCCAGCTTCTTTTTCTCCTTCTGCTTCTTACGCACAACCTCTAGGTTACGATCCTTCCATGAGCTCTTTCTCAGTTTGATTGGTCGGCTGCCCACATATCTCCCTACAGAGATGCAGAAATGATTTTCACACAGCGCTGCTTCCAGACAGTTTCATGTAAACAAGCACATGAAATGAATTCCTCTGAATTGATCTAAATGCATGTGTCGTTCTTCTCTAACTCACCGTTCATCTCTCTCATGGCGCGCACATAGTCGTTGGGATCCTTAAAACTCACGAAACCATAGCCCTTCGTTTTCCCTGTGCGTTTGTCTCGAACCACCTTGGCCTTCAGGAAGGACGGATAACGGCTAAACGCTCGTGCCAGGATGTCATCGTTTACTTCGTTTCCCAGATCTCCACAAAATATCCGGAAATCATCTAGAAAGACGAGAGGAACGCAGATATCAGATGAAAAACAACAACCTTTTCACCGCCTTGTTATTTTGGTATAAGAATGAGGGAAGCGCTCGCATACCCGACTCCCACTCTAACAGACTGGTGTCTTCCCAGGAGACGCCTGCTGCCACCCTGATGCATTTCTTTACCTTCTCCTGTTTATTTTTCTTCTTATCTTCTGTGCTGGTATCAGCAGGCTACACAAGCATGAATAAAGCATTATTAGAACAATCTCCATCCTCAGAGCTCCGATACAGTAAACAATGGTTTATTTACATTACTTGTTCTAAGTTTTATTTTGATGCTTTTTAACTTTCTCCTGTCCCAGTTTAGTATGCATGCAGCTAGAAATAAGCCACGTGAAGGTTGATTTCCCTGAAAAGTGTACACACTACATTATCAAAATACTGCTATGTAACAGCATCCAGACTAGCCCACATAGCAACAGCAGCTCAACCAATGGCGTGAGTTTAAGGCGGGATCATTTGTTTTTGTCTGACCAATGGCAGACGGAGGAAGTCTAGAAACATTTTTCAATTCTGTTTGGCGACGCTTACGGGTGCAGACGCTACACTGTGCTATTACAAAAAACAGATACAGAGTCACCGCGAGCAGATCTAACAAATGAGTATCAAACCTCTATGTGTACGGGCTCTGGTTCCGGCATGCTCGGTCCAATCACGCTATCGTTTGAAACCGCCTCCTTCTTTGTGTCCAGAAGCCCCGCTGCCTTAATCACAGCCTGTTGCTCTGCCACCAGAGCTGACAGCTCCTCCTGACCCACAGAAGAAACAGACTGATCAGGAAAGCATTACAGAATAATACAATATAGTAATACAGAAGCTGAATATCTTTACAGATCACAAAGAAAGTCTTGCCAAAGAAGAAATCAAGCAAAATGCCATAAAAGATGCTAAAAATGTACCAGATATTAAAAAACAATATATAATTAAAATATAACATGGAATGTTTTTGAGAAGATGAATCGAGAGCAGTGTATGAGAGTGTGTGTTGACGCACCATGCGCGCTTGTTTCTGGCTCTTCATATCCACTCTCTTTGGGGCAGGGGGGGCCGTGTAAACAGTGGGGGCTGCCTGTATGACACTAGGGGTCATTTTTGGGGGAGCTTGAGCTGTCGGCCTCGGTGGTCCTGGCGGGGTCATGGGGTTCATTCCCCCAACCTGCTAAAAAGCACAAACTTGACAATCTGAGATCTGTGACGCGGACACAGAAATTCATACAGCACATCTTTGATTCATACAGGCGTCTTTTACTGTGTAAAATATTCTCACAGGTGGCATGGGTCCCATGGGCGGTCCGACCGGAGCCATAGGAGGCTGAGGGGGTCCTGACATGGGCGGAGCCATCATCATGGGTGGGGGAGGGGGAGGTCTGGGTAGGGGGGGTGCTATCATGCCCTGAGGAGGTGGCCCACGCATCATTGGCATTCTCTGACCCCCTGAATGAACAAGATATCCATTTTTTACTACGCAATAACCGATCTGTTTTATAATATTTGTTTTATTGTCTCAAGTCATTAGTTTTTAACGCAAAATGTAAAGCCAGAGTACAAAATTCTTACAAAAATATCAGCTCTACAAAAGCGCACACACAAACATAAAAAACTGCTAATATTTGGTAAAAAAAAACAAGTACTATTCACACCTCAGAATAAAGTTTCCAAACGGAGAA
The DNA here is from genome assembly GCA_036877575.1 of Botia almorhae. NCBI lineage: Eukaryota > Metazoa > Chordata > Actinopteri > Cypriniformes > Botiidae > Botia > Botia almorhae. Next base: position 6,468 of record JAZGTJ010013290.1, read on the forward strand.
AAATGAATCTAAACGTTTCGTGACTCAAGATCCATGTCAGAGTTTTCTGATTACCTGGTCTCTGCAGGACGTGCGGTACAAATGCAGGACGCATCATCGGAGGCGGAGTCACTGCGGGCATGGCTACAGAAACATTCAGACATCAGATCATTCCAAAACATGACTTAGTCCAATTACATTTTCAAGTCAATTCAAACAGCTATACCAGGTCCAACAAATGCAGCTGGCGGAGGGCCGACAAAAGTAGCAGCTCTTGCCTCCAAACTCTGCTGGACCTGATGAAAAACAATTAAAACACTGATCAGTCTACAGATGATACATGAATGAAAGCTTTCAAGAACATGCAACAGTCAATTTAATGGGTATCAGGTTAAATAAATAAATAACGGTCAGTTTTACTGGGTATCAGGTTAAATATATATATATATATATATGTATAATTATTACCTCTCTGTAAGTGTTTGTACCAATGATGGGCCTGATGATGGGTACGGCTGGTACTGCCAGGGCGACTGGAACAGCTTCAATCATTGTAGGACCAGCTGAGACGGCCACAGGTCCACCCAACACCTCCTGCTCAAACCTACAGGAGAACCATCAGCGTCAGAACACTGTTCTGAAAACATAACACATATTCAACTGAAAGTACGTGAACTCACAGCGCCATCTCTGCCTCCATCTCCTTCAAACGATCTTCGCCGGACTTCAGCGCCATTCTGAGCGTCTCCTGCAAATAACCGAAACAATAACAACCTATTTTTCACATTTTTGTTGTTGTTTGTTTTTCAGTTGAATCCACTTGTTAAGTTTTTTGTTTGTTCGTTTTTTTATTCAGTAAACAGTTCAGATTCAGTTTCTAAAGTTAGTAATCACAAAGTCAAGTAATCGTGATATGATTTCTGTCATAGCCGAGCTGGCTCCGACTTACAACCTTGTGAGCAAACTGCTTAAGCAGCATTTCTGGGTGTCAAAATCTCGTTTCAAGTGTACCGATAAATCCAAAATGCACAATATTATGATACCCGATACATGCTTCACACTCATAGGATGCCCATAAATGATAGACATCAGCTGTACAAGGTTAAACGTCGAGGCGCGCTGAAGCTTACTATTGGTAACTAACACGTACCGTAAAATCTGTCCTTATAGGTGAATTAAATTAAATATGCAGAAATAAAAGATGGAACTCAATCATTTGTTTTCGCCAACGATACCACTTGCGTGTGTGTATACGCTCCTCTTCTTCTTCTTCGTCGTCGCCGTCTTCTTCTTCTTGGCGGTTTGCATTGAGATTATTGGTGCACTACCGCCACCTTCTGCTCCGGAAACAACAGGTTTAAAAACATCGCCGTTTAAAGATGCTATCTGTAACTTTTCAGGGTTAAAAATAGTTATTGCAATAACTAAAAGATCAACTTTATTCAAATTCACAACAGTAAGTTTATAGTAATACAATATAATTTGAGCTGTCGGGTCCGGTTTCTTGGGAAATGTCAGCATACGTAAAGACTGTACGCACTGTATCCTGCAATCTTATATATCAAACAGAGATGGCAATGCAGAGCCGAAAGTTACTAATAGCAGTTTTAATTATATACGATACACATTTGATTATATAAGATTATATTGCGGATTATGTTGTGTACACATACACACTCGCTTGGAATTACATCTGAACTGTCTGCTGCATCTTCTGATTTACTCAGACTTTAGGGTCAGTTGTGGCCAAATGGTTCGAGAGCCTGACCTGTAAACCAAAGATTGCAGGTTTTATTCCCACAGCTGGCAAGAAACGACAAAGAAGTGCCTTTGAGCAAGACATCGTTCCTGTTTATATATATATATATACAATGTCTACTGTATATAATGAGATTTAGCAAGCAGGTGTATATATGTCATTCTTTTTATTCAAAATGATCAAAAGTCAATAGCAATGTTTACATTTAAGAACGAATACAAATAGTATAAGAAAACAATAACGATATTAACAACAAAAGAATGAAAACAAATTATTGAGTCATACATTTCAGTGAATATGAGAGCAATAATATATACAATATACAGTGAAAATCATCATGTTTAAATCTATGTACATCTTGTCCCATGTGTATCTTTATTTACATCCCCAAGTAACATTGTAGGATTCTGATTATATAACTCAAAATATATCATATAAAAACAAATACGACACATATATAATAGCTGCATGAAAAGTAATGGCTGTTTTTCTATGTACGCAAAGTGTATTAAGACTTTATACATTTATTTCTGCAAGCGTATGTCAAATGTGCAATAAATTAACAGTAATTCTGCCCTGGAGAAACGTCACGCTCCCATTTAAGTGAAACAACACTTTTAGTTTAACGTATAGACTGAGCAATAGCTGCATTCTTCATTTATCTGCTTGTTACTGAACATACAGTTAGTTTAAGCAGTATTTGTCCTGTATTTACAATGCTGGATCACAAGCTCTATATCACACTGTGTTCAACACTGTCAAAATAAAACAGATATAATCGACATGGATCCAAACTCGTTCCTGTAAGTCACAGTCGTCTTGTTGATGTTGTGTGTTTGTTCTGCACAGCTGCACTTAAAGGTGAAATGAGACAGAAAAAGAGACACTTCCCCTTTAAAAGCCCCAAATGAGCTGTCCTCCTGAGATGAATGTGAGTTTTCTTCACACGCTGGAGCTGAAGGATTCTCTTCAGTTATGCCTCTGTAACTGGATCTGAAGTGTCTGGTTTTTTCCTAAGATAGAAGACAATATTTTTACACGGCTAATAATTGACATGTTATGAGATCATTGACATGTTATGAGATCATTGACAGGTTCTGATATCATTGACAGGTAATGATGATCAACAGGTTGTGATATCATTGACAGGTAATGATGATCAACAGGTCATGATATCATTGACAGGTTCTGATATCATTGACAGGTTCTGATATCATTGACAGGTAATGATGATCAACAGGTCATGATATCATTGGCAGGTTATGATATCATTGACAGGTTAGGATGATTGACAGGTAATGATATCATTGGCAGGTTATTATATCATTGGCAGGTTATGATATCATTGACAGGTTATGATGATCGACATGTTATGATATCATTGACAGGTTATGATAACTGACATGTTATGATATCATTGACAGGTTATGATAACTGACATGTTATGATATCATTGACAGGTTACTCTGATGGTAAACACAGAAAGACTCAGACGATGTGATTTTATATATGAACAGGATTTAAGGGAGAGAGATGACTGGCAGTAGCGCTAATGACTTACAGTACTACCCAAACTGTTGTCATCATTTACTACCATATTGTCATTACAAACCTGTTCATTTTATTTCTACTGTAAAACACAGAACTAGATTGTAGGCGAAATGTCCAGTTTTTGTGTTTCACAAAAAAAAGAAAAAAACAGCACAGGGTTAAACTGACATAGGAATCAGTGAACGATGACAGAAATGTTATTTTAGGTGAAGTATTGCTTGCAAACACTTTGTTAGTGTAAGCATGGAAGTCACTATGTTAAAAATCTCTCCTGAAGTCTGCTGTGTTATTCAAACACTGTAGCATTAAACCAGCATGCAGGTGTTGGTGGATGGCGGCTGCATGGACCCCGCTGATGCTGGCACCTACTCGAATTTGGTAAGATGTGCCTTGTCACTTGTGACCTCAGGCTGAACACCATTCACAAGCCATTTGTGTGTCTGAAGTTTGGAGATGCTGCCTCGTGGTAGTTCAAGCCCACTCAGCTTCATGCCTCTGTTTTGAAGGACACATGTGGACTGAAGCTTAGAGGAGGTGAAATCACACACAGGAGACAGACCTTTCTACAGGGAAACCTTCAGTACTGGACCTCTGGTTGGGCGCCATGATATTTAATGTGGTCACGAGTATGTTGTTTGCCATCATTATATGAAATTCAAGACCATAAGAGTTAAATACAATAGACAACTTAATAGCAATTTATCTTTCATTATTAAAGTTGCAATTGGTAACTTTGTTGGTTAAAAATGAACAAAAATCGCTTATTGAGCAAGTGCATAACAGATCGGTGTACAAAATGATCTCATTACCCTAATTAACATCCGTAAGTTTATAATAATGATTTATAATTTGAGCTGAGAACGTTTGCTGTTAGATGGAATGTGGATTAAATGATTTTTAATTTTGCGTGACCTATACCTTCAAATAACTACATGCAATCTGTCGAAACAACATACATTCTACATTAGCTAACATTATGTGCAAACAAACACTCTTTAACGGAAAGGTGGGGCAGAGAGGAACAATCGTTTGTTTTTGCACAATAACTTACCCGCTGGAATTATTGGCCTCTTCATCCACACTCTTAGACTCGGGCTCTTTGTGGCCAAACAGTTTGCGAGAGAGGAAATTAAGCAGGCCGCAGTGATTAGTGTAGCAACAGAAAGCATCTACTGAAAGCATCAGCAGCAGGAAGACGAACATGACGATGCCCACCACACCACCCTTCCCCAAACCTTGCTGACTGGCTGCAAGAGAAGAAGAAACAACACAACAAACCTCATCATTTAAAGGTACAGTACACCCAAAATTACAAATGCGTTTTTTAGTGACAGACTGGAAGGCATAAAATGGCTTTTTCTGTCAGTTCATAATGTGCAAGTTAATATTATTAAGCTTGCTCTGATCAGTCTTACCAGGTTGTGGGACGGTGAAGTTAACCATGATTGGGCTAGAGGAGCCGTTGTGATTTACCGCGAAGACTTCCATCTGATAGTCAGCGTTGTACTGGAGGCCATGAAGATGGATTTTGCTCTGGTTTCCGGGCATTTCCTTCTCCGTCCATTTCTCATTTTCCTTATTCTGTTAGAAATGTTATATTTCAAACTCCAGAGCTTGACATATTTTAAAATGACAGACGATTCGTGCTTCATTCAGACGGGAAGTTAAAGCGAACCTTTTTTAAAATGTTTTTGTGTTAATATTTTTCTGGTTGATACTGAACACTGAATTTAGAACTTAAATGCTCAACGTGCATCAAACAAAACAAAAGTTTTAATAAAGAGAAAGTGAGATTTGAGACTGACCACTCTGTATCGTATAATGTAGTGGAGGGTGGATGAATCTCCATCTTTCAGCTGTTTAATGGGGATGGAAACGGAGTTCCTCTCCAGCTTCTTCTCACTCAGAGAGAGAACAGGGCTGCTGGGTTCTCCTAAATGAAGAAAAGGGGAACATCAGACGAGAGGAATATAGCAGCAGGTGCTGCAGCTTCTCCTCTAACAAGAACATTCACCCACTGCTTCCATGAAGAAAAATGTTGAAAATGGTATTTTGAACGTTTTTGAAACATTTAAAACGTCCAGTTTTTCAGACGTTGTATTAATGTTTTTGCTCGGTTCTAAGAACCTTATTCAATCGTTGTGTTCAGTTCTGTAACGTTTCTAAAATGTTCCACTAACAATTTAAGAATAACCTTTGTGATATGTATAATATATGATGTTAAGGTTATACTAACGTTACTGCAACAACATTTTTGATAACTCTGCAAGAACTTTCAGAGAACGTTAGCCAATGTTCTAAGAATGTTCCCTGTTAACAGGGTTCATATCCCAAAATGTTGAAGCTTTTGATGATATTTACTGTATTTATCAGCAACACAATAGAGTAACTAACAATCCAGTGGATACGCTCCAAAATCATTCACTTAGATATAGAGGAATGAGACTGGAATATCAACATTGATTTCATACTGAAAGAAACCAGAATTACTGATTTATTTCTGCCGAGCTCCTGAGGAACAGGAACTTCGAAATGAACTGAAACGCCGCTTGGGTAAAAATGACAGGATTCTTTCAGTATTCAAAGTATGAAGATAAACTCATTTCCACACCTCGATATCACAGTAAACAATTAGGCATGTGTCTAGCTTATCAACTGGAGATGTATGCATTTAGAATTTTAATTTACCATCTACAAAGGAAGGCCAGAATAAGGCAATGGATGGGCCCGGAGACCAGGAGCGTGTGGTAAAGCATGGAGGTGGATCACCGTCAAGCAGGAATGGATGTTTGGACGGCAGTTAGCAGGGGAATGGATAGCGGAATGAAGCAAATGATGGAGACGTTGATGAGCAAACAGACATTTATACATGATAAGACATGATAAGAAAATCAACAAACAATTCATTTTGTTCATATTAAAAAGCCACGGATGTTGTGAAAACTGAACTGTAGATCAATGACTTGGCACAGACAGAATCTGCTTTATTGCCTTTTTGTCATGCTGATTTAAATGTACCCCGATTTCGTGTTTGAAATTAACACACAAACAAACAAACAAACACACCCCTCCATTTCTCCGCCCTCAAAATAACAAACACGCTATGCAACACAGACAATGGCTAGTGGACATGCCCCCTATTGCTGATTGGCTAGGAGAGTGTTATGGAGTTGTGGTGACCGGGTCACTTTTTGGTTTTAATTTCTTATATACACTATGTGCAAATACAATTTTTTTCCAACAAACACACAGAACAGACATCTAGCAAATATTCACAAAATTGTTTGTGTGGGTGTTAATTTCAATGTGTGGGACTCCCTTGGAAAAGCATAAGTATATTTATGAAAGTATATTTATAAGTATATTTTTAACACTGACGGTTAATCAACTATGGGTGAGATGAGAAGAACAGAGAGAGGAACCTCTGCTGGAACTCACGCTGAGACTGTGTGAAGACCCGTCGCTCGGCTGAAAAGTTTCCCTGATAGAAAGCATTTTTGGCGGCAAATCGGACCGAGTACTCTGTGTACGGATCAAGGGCTTCTATCATCAGGGCATCTACAAACACAAATGCAAACATGTTTTTGTCATCCATTTTGATTTAATCAACAAGAATCAGAAGAAACGCTGAACATGAGTTGGAGAGTTCTGATCGACAGGTGGTTTAGTTACCTGTGGACTGGACTGTAACTTGACTCCAGTTGTCATCAGATGGTTTTCTCCACTGAAGGATGTACAGGGTAATGGGTGAACCTCCGTCCAGCACTGAGGCGCTCTGAATGAGGACAGAAGATGAGGACCCTGGGGCCACACTGAATTCTGTGGGTGTCCCAGGCCAGGCTTAATTAAGAGAGAGAATGGAAGAAATAGAGAGAAAAAAGGGAGAGAGCGAGAGAGAGGTGTTTATACAGAACTGAATTATCACTGATCAAAATCATCTGTTTGAATTCATTTGCTTTCAAAAGCCTCTTACTTATTAGCTGGAAGTCCTCAGTGGTCGCGCCGCCTATATTAATGGCTATGCAGGAGTACAAGCCGCCATCAGAGGGCGCCACATCTTCAAACATCAGCTCGGATCCCTTCACACTCGTCTGCCCACGTTCATGCCAACGGCACAGGAAAGCAAATAAAAGACAGGAAACAGTCATTAAGAGCCAAGAGCAGACGAGTACGTGGGTCAGACTTCCTGTAGATCCAGAATTTCCCCTCACCACCACCAGCAAAGCAAATTATAATCCAATTACAACCCAATTATAATCCACTGCCCAATATCATTGCATTCCAAACAGCTCAACAAAGATTTGCTTGTCTTTTAAATCTGTAGATGATTAAAGATTTTTTAATTATATGTTGTATAAGAACGTTATTTAAACATTTGTTTAATTCTGTAATGTTTTATAAAGGTTCCACTAACAACTTAAGAACAACATTTTGTTTTATATATGATATATTAAAATGTTTTACTAACATTACTGCAAGAACGTTTTTGAGAACTGTTGCTAGACAATGTTCTGAGATTGTTCTCTGTTAGCTGTGAAGCTGCTATGCAACAGGCACGATGCAAACAAACATTGACTTTAAAAGGTAAGAAAACAGCAATAATTCCATCGTTCATACCATTTTCTCTTGGCTGGTCTTTCGGACCCACTGTACGGATGGTTCTGGATGTCCCGTGGCATTACACAGTACAGATCCAGTTTGACCCGGAACGATGGTCAACCGGCTTTGATCCAAAACAACAGTTGGACGCTCTGAAAATAATCAAAGAGAAATACAGAATTAACCAGAGATTTACTGCAAGTTAAGTTTATTGTGACAATTCATCGTCAAAATCATCAAAAATACAAACAGATTCATAAATAATCGCTATGTTTTATTCTATAAGCCTCAGTATGAGTTTAGTCTGGCTTTGGTCCACTGATGATGTGAATGAGACCATCTGCTTACATGGCATCAAATTCACCATAACTGTGTTTGTCACCATAATAAACGTCTGACTTCAGTTCTAAAACCTTAAAACAAACTTTCTGCCAAACAACTTTTCCAAACAAATTCATGAAAAATAAATAAAACCGAGACGTAAACAAACAGCTTAGCCATGAGCCGCGTAAACCCGTGAATTCATCAAATCAAACAGAAACATTCACATCCAGTTTTACTATTTCTGACTGAAACATGATATTTAATGAAAAAACATTGTGACTGAATGATTTTAGCCTTTGGGAATTGATTGTGAAAAACACCAAAACAAAGCCAAAGAGGGAAGAAGTAACAGAAGTAACAGAAAATGTGTTTCAAATTTGAAGAAAGCTATTAGATGCTCGGCAAGGCTGCATCGAAATCTTTGAAATATTGCAAATGTAAAC
>JAZGTJ010013291.1:0-15121 GCA_036877575.1 Botia almorhae
AATGTGATGTTTTCCAGCATTTCCTTACTTGCAGCAGCAACGACGAGAAAGCCTGGAAGCAAGGCAAGAGAAAGGCAGAGAAGGATGACTTAGTTGGTGCCAATTTCTTCCTCACTATCTCCCCTCCAGCTTTACCTCTTGATCTACAAGAGGTGGAAAGTAAAGTTGATGGTTTCAAAATGTTCACCAAAAAGATGGACGAAAACCTCATACAGGTCAATGTCACAATTAATGAATTTGCTAGAAAGCAGATTACAGGTTTTAAAAAGGAATATCAGAGAGTTGGCCAGGCCTTCAAACTTTTGAATCAGGCCTTTGAGTTCGACCAGCAGGTTTACTCCACTCTATTAAACAAGGCTATAGCATACACTGGAGAAGTGTACGAGACCATTGGGGATTATTTTGCAGAGCAGCCCCGGCAAGATTTGGAGCCAATATCCGATCTCTTAGCGTTTTACCAGAGACACCTCGCAAACTTTCCAGATATTATCCATGTTCAGAAAGGTTTGGGAATTTCTTATGTGGTTTCTCATGTGTTTGGTCTAGTATGTCTTGTCAGAATGTGTTGGCATGGCATAAATTGTGAATATAGGTCAGTAGGTCACAATTTGTGTTGCATGACATTGTTTTACAAGACTGACAAACCAGTGATACGCTAGGTTAATATATGCATGAGGAAATCAAAACTGGTACTGCTAAACTGGTAAACTGGTAAAAATCAAAACTGGTACTGCAAAACTGGTAAAAATTAAGGTGCTGCTATTGCATATCATATGATAAACAAATCATTTAAAAACTTTGCTTGACTAATAAAGAAGCAGTAACTTACACTGGATACAAATAGATAAACATCTAGCAAAAGCAAAATGTTGCTCTTTTTTGATGCATTAATTTTTTATACCAAATCGCAAATGGCCTAAAGCAACAAGCTCACGGCGTTCTGACAAATGACGTCCTGATTTCTCCTGGGTGCAAATGAGAGCATATGGGACCTGCTTGTCCATGCAGCATGGGATGTGTGTTGCTCTAGATAGATGCCAACTCTGTTGTAATTCCCACATCTCCTTAGTGGGAGAAGCTTATGGCTTTCACTTCTATTCTTCCTTTAATGTGTAATGATGATACTCAGTGATGTCATTCTTCGCTGTAGAATCATATTTCAGGGTTTACGTCATGCAAATTGTTAATGCAGTTTGTATGAGAAATTGCTTGTCTTCACAAAACAACTGACAGTGGGAAAGCTTTTGTGATGAAGGATCTAATCCTAAGCTTAGGGCCCCTGCACAGGGTAGCTGTGAATGTTTACACCACACTGATTCACAGTTTAAAACAATGATTTAGTTATTCTGATGCCTTAGATACAGCAACACATCTAATAACTGAACATTTTTCATAAAATAACAAAGCAAGTTATTGTCTATGCATAGAAATGCACAGAGAATAATAAAGGTTGTTCTTGAGTTCTTTACTCAAATTGCAGAGATCTGTAAGCAACAAATCAGGGTCTTGACTAGTCAGAGCTTGTATTTTCATGGTTGAGGTGGCAGGATATTTTAAAATTGCGAGCATAAGTTTGCAAATGTGTGTGCACGTTTTGCAATGCAAAGACAAGAATTTTGAATAATACACTAGTTTTTGTTTCTGCCACTTTCTTCAGGCGCCCTCACCAAGGCAAAGGAGAGCCAGAAACACGGTGAGGATAAGGATGGTGCTGCAGGAGGAGGCATCAATGAACGTTGCAACATTATCTCCTGCGCTACGCTAGCCGAGATCCAGCATTTTCATCGCATACGTGTGCGCGACTTCAAGGCACAAATGCAGCATTTTTTACAGCAGCAGATCAACTTCTTTCAAAAAATCACAGGCAAGTTGGAGGAAGCCCGGGACATGTATGATCAAGCTTAAAACGTTAAATATCTATCTTGATAAACAATTATTTGAAAGAACTGAAATTCAATACAACTGAGCAAACTTTTCTATTAAAGATTTATTACAGCTATTTTCTGTTTAGAAATGTTTTGGATGGCCTAGAGTTATGAACAAAAAGCAATGTTACAAATGTGTGCCAGAAATTAACATTGGACCTTAAAATATATACTTTGCTATTATAAACTCAATATCCTAATCTGATTATACAAAGCAATCATAATTGGTTTTTATCAGTCTTAAAATCCTTGAATCTTGAAGTGTAGTAACAGTTTTAATTTACATTTTAATTGACCTTTACAGTGAGTAGTTCATCAATGTAAACAGCCTCAGTTACTTCCTTATAACTGTGTGCCTGTAGCGATATTTTCTGTCAGTGGGCTTGGTTCCATTGACTTTGACCTGTGGTTACTGAGTAGATTTGAAGCAAGCTGTGTCTTTTGAACTGTCCTTTGCTTCCTTGAGTACTTTTAATACAGATACTATTACACAGCTTTCTGCTTATGAATGTCTCACTGTGTCAGACTGTCTATATCAAATATAGTTGTTGTACAGTTCCCTCTCAGCCATTGTGAGTTTGCCTCATTTATGATCAATCTTTATCTAATCTGCTGTGAGGGAGAGGCCCACGTCTGTTTCAAATTAAGAGCTTGTAAGAGAAAGATGAGACATAGTTTCTCAGCCCTGGAGGAGAAGTGCAAATGAACGATGACCTAGAAAACATGGGCTATGGCTAAACCCCCTTTATCTAAATGACATTCCATACAAGTCAGAGAGGATCACTCATGGCTAGTTTACCAGCACCTTCTTTATTTGTTTAACTTGCTTAGTACTTAAGTTAGTTTGATAGTTACTATAGTTACCTATAATTATAAACTACAACTTTTGCTCATTAGACCATTTAGCAGCTGTATGAGCATGTCGGCTTTAAAAAATGAAGTGAAACCATAGAAAATGAAATGTAAGAAAAACAGGAAAATAAACGTAACCATTAGGGCAGCCAAGCTGTTCAGTCAAATGACCCTTTAAGGTGAGCATACCACTATCAGTTCTTATGCTTACTAAGGGAAAAAAAGAGTCATCCAAAGTGGTCATTATCACACTACAGTTGAATTATTTATAAGAGTTAAAGTTAGTCTTCTCTTTCCACACACTGCCTGCTTCTGGTTTCACACTCAGGTGAAGAATCATAAAGAATTTATTCCCACACACCAGATAACCACAATATTGCATATAATGCCCATAAAACAAGACATAGGAACACAAGGAGGGTGTACTCTGGTCATCTGTGTTTGAGGTTCTATGAACAAATGACAAAACAGGGTCGTCTTCTGAATATTTGGCCTGAGGTTTGTTTTGGAAATAAAGAATTTGTGAGTAATGTGATGCCATGCAAACATCATTCAAATACACCATAAATATAAATATGAAACTATGAATTATAAATATGAAACCATGAATTATAAATATGAAACCAATCTCCAAGCTTACAGTCCTAAACTGTTTTTAGACTGGACTAAAAGCATTTATTTTATTCTAAGTATATAGTATATTAGTACTCAGTGACTATTACTATTACATAAGTGTATCTACCACAGAAACACTTTTAGGCTGCGTTTACACTGCAAGTCTTAATGCTCAGATTCTATCTTAAGTCCATATCTGAATTTTTTGACCTGCCTGTTTACACTTACACCTCGTATCCGATTTGTGTGTTTACATTAATATCCCGGCCAAAAGGATTCCAGTTATTCACTAATATAGATTTTTTTGTGCCAGTGTAAACGCAGCCCTAGTCACAGATACATAAATACATACATACATACAAACACCCATAAACAGCATATGCAGCCCATAGAAAGTTCTGGGTATAACAAGATACCAAACTGTGATTGTTCTATTTCACTTGAAAACAATAAAAAAATTACACATTATCAGACCTGCTGTATATCCTATTAATGCCAGTAACATCGCAACACTCCAAATACATCTGAGGGAGGATTTTTTTGTGGCAAATATATTTTAAGTTTAGACACTTCTTTAAATGTATTTTTGAGTATTTTCAGTTCCCTCTTTAAATTCATGGCATGCCAACAGACTGTCTACAGTAAACGTGACCATATAAACATAAGGCATTAAGATTTGCAAAAGAAAACTTAAATTTGGAAAATGTTAGTAGTTGTATATGAATGTCCTACAATCTTTATACTGTAACGTTACCATGCATTGTGACTATTCTACAAGCATGTAATAACAATATTTTATCTTCTACGTGATGAAAAGCAAAAACACCCGTGCCATTGTTTTACTGTATAAAACCATAAAAATTGGACATCAAAAGCTTATCAGTTGCTTCCCATCTAAATTAAGATCTGATGTTAACATCCTGTTTATACTGTTTTCAGTGAGCTATATTACTATTTTCACCTGTTCTATCCATAGTGTACTGGCAAAAATAATACTGCAAGTAACTTCAAGACATTCCTGTACTAATTATTAATTGGTGCTCATCTGTGTTTTGTAAAGAAATGTAAACTCTCAAAACCTCAAGAGAAAACAGAAACAATTGGACTAACGTTAAAAAACAATATGCAAATTATTTGCAGACGATTTTTTCCCTGATGCTTCGTCAAGAGACCTTCAGTCTACAAGGTTGAAGTCCAAATACCAGCAATTGTGTGTGTGGCTATTTTGAGTACCATGATGTACTGAATGGTATAAAACATTGAAGCTTACTTTTTGCTGCCTGTACAATGATAGTTCACAAAGTACCAGTTACAACAAAAAGAGTTGTCAAACCCAGTACTGGTTTTCTTTAAGGGTTGGTGTTGCTGGGGAACATTGCTGTTCAGAATCATGGTCAAGTGGACTCCATCTGCAAAGGCGAAAAGGCGACACGGCTCGTTCAATTGCTGGCACCATGGCTTCATCACGTGCAGTGTCTAAAACAGGGCTGCCAGGGCAACTTGGAGTGAGTGATGTTACTATTACGGAGGGAACAGTAAGACTTCTCTCAAATTGACCCAGATATGGGCCTCTGGCTAAAATATCTTCACCAGGGTTCTCTGTTAGCTCTTGGATCATTGCTGGGTGTGCCCTCTTTTCTTTACGATGCCGGAAGACAAGTATAAGAACCACAAGAATGACAATCAGTAGGAGGCAGGCCAAAAGTGGAAGAATGATTAGCAGTGGATCAGATGCAGGTCTTGGTAAAGACTCCTTCCTTACTAGAGTATTTTTTGGAGAGAGATCCAGTTTGCCCATTGTCGTTCTGGGCACATGTGGAATTGTGGATCTGCTTCGTGTGTGGTTCCCCCAACGGTTTCGAGGTTTCAGCTTTACAGTTGTTCTGTGGGGTCTTGTTGTTGGATCCATATGAGATGGGGGGTACATGGGTGACATTGGATTTGTTCTGTTTAAAGTTGGCAAACTGGTTGGCCACAAAGGTGGCTCAGAAAGTATATGCTTCCCTGTAATAGGGTCGTAGGGTAATACCAAGTACTCAAATTCCCCTATGGCAGGCTGAACATTGGCCGCCTTTAAAAGGAAAACAAATGAGTCATTAGGTAGATGGACAGCAGTAAAATTGTACCTGGATGTGTTGCCATAAATGGCTGTGAAGTTGATGTTTTCTTCAATGGCCACTCTGCCCTGTTCAACATCCCTGAATGAGAAGGATTCCACTGGATGAGAAGGTTCTCCAAGGCCAAATGTGACTTTGACTAGCTTGCCATGTTTTGGAGGTTCAATGATTTCAAATATCGGGTCACTAGCACTAAGGGAAGCCAATTCTGTTGCATCTAGGACATCCTTTCTAAGCTTCACTGGGATGCCAGCTGGGATCCTAACATGCTTTCCAAGGTTGATCAGTGGCTTGATGGTGATGTTTACCACCTGGTTAGTCAAGTTGCTCTCAGATGTAAAGACTGTGAACTCAAAGCTGTCCTGAGAGGATGACAGATCAGTCATGTGATACAACACTCTACCAGTCCTCAGGTCCTCTTGGTCAAAGTGTGTGACTGGGTCTTCCATAACCATGATGGTCCCATGACTTGGTGGGGCTGTAACTGAATATTTAATGAATGCATCTCTCTCATTGGTCACTGCTGCCAGGTGCTCAAGTGACAGAGTCCCTGTGGTCTGACCTTGCAACAAAGTCAGTCCAGTATTGTTAACCACATGGATGGTAATATTCTCTACCTCTATACTAAAGAGCTTATAAAGTGGTCTATGAAATCCATCAGTTATACTGAAGTAAATAACCCCTGATGAGGGTTCCCCTTTTTGAACAAAATGCACCCTGTTATGATTTATATCAGCCTGGGTGAAAGTTATGGCGGACTTATTCAGCTGACTTTCAACAACAAGAAAGCCATTTTTGGGCTTGCTGATTACAGTATAATGAATCTCTTCAGAGGGCGTGTCTTGGTCCTCCACATAAAGGTACTCAGGATCTAAAGTCACACTGTCCCCTTTGACCAGTCTGAGTTTGGGGGTTCCTGTCTTGAGTACAGGAGGCTGATCATTCACAGGGGTCACAGTAATATTAAATAATTCAGATACCACATGGTCTGTATTTTGGGGTCGTTGAGCATGCTTGCCTCTGGGATTTAGCCACACATCAAATGTAAAATTATCATGAGTGGTCTCTGAGTCATCATGTACATAAATAATTCCATGCTTGTGAAGGTTGAATTGAGAGAACTTTGGTCTTTTGTGTGTCTGGTTCCTTTCACCTACAACAATTGTACCATGATGTGGCAGAGAGGTGATTTCATACCAGACCTCATAGAAATGTTGCTCTGCTTTATCTAACTTTCCCAAAAGATTGGAGGCGTCCAGCTTTGATTTATCTATGAGAACACTACTACCCTCAGCAACAACAGCACCTAAACAATAAATACAACAAATAATAAAAAGTTGTCAGTGGAAGCATATTAAATGTGTATTTTAAAATGCCAACACTATTTCTAATTTAGATAGATATCTCATTCAATTGAAAGATATTTTGTATTCATTACTATAATTCTTTTTTAACTCGTATTTGACACATTGAATGCACCAAAAGTCAGAAAGCATTACCAGTGTTTGCATGAAGTGCACTCCTGTGCTCTGGGTCGGTATTTTCATAAGAGATGTAAATATTAAAGGTGTGAGCTTGGAGGGATGATGGGGGGCATGACACAGTGAAGATGAAGGAATCTGTAGCTGTCCATGCAACAGGTTCAGTCTGCACATACAGCACAGCCCCTTCTTTCACCTTAAATAGAAGTTACAATGTTCTCATAAACGTTACTGTATTTAATGACACAATCTATAAATAAATTAGCTTAAAGTTGTATTACTAAAATTATACTTATTCTGTCCAAACTCATCATGGATCATGGATCATGGATTTACTAAGTTTTGAAATGGCCCAGAGAATTTTTTATTGCTCAGAGGATGCTCTGTCATAGCTCCAGATACTTTAAAAAAATGAATGTGGATAGCACTGGACCAGTCTTAGATTATAGCAAATATAGTCTATACCAGGAAAATACTTTTAATGTGCTAACAGAAATAAATACTATGACATTTTAATATCAGCCATATACATTCAGAAGTGTGAGTTCATAAATACCATGTTTTGGGTGAAGGAGGAAAGTTCTTTTGTGGAATTTTCAGTTTGTTTTCCCATCAGCTTGCCAAATTTTGGAGGGGAGGTCACAGTGTAGGTGATGGTGTGGTTCCGAATATCATCATAGTCATTCGTGATTGCCAACAGCTCATCTTCAGAAATGAACTTTGATGAACCTGCAAATGGACACAGAAAACATTTTATATAAATATAAAATTAAATATATGCTCGCTTATTGTTTTAACAAATAGAATAGTCTGTGTATGAAACCGCCCATGAATGTTACTATGCTAATACACAGGACATTTCATCTTAAATCATCAAGTAAATATGCCAATTAATAAATAAGCCTAAAATAAAGAAATAATCCTCATCATTAAACCCCACTACACCTTTCTACAAAAATTATCAAACTAGTAACTTGTTTCTTGTTGTTTAACAGCCTTTGTGCTATTATGACATACTTTGACATACATATTTTGTCTTTTACTGATTGACAAAATATGTCAATTTACTCATTTACTTTTTTCATTTACTTTTGTTATTACATATTTTGGCTTTTACTTTGACCTACACCTACACTTTATCTGTACTGTGGTGTAACTTTTATTTGACCTGTAGGCTTTGTTTTTTGATAAGGATACAAGTCAAGTACCGCCAAGAACATTAAACAGAACCTGGGAACACTCTCAGCTCTTGATTCTTCTCCAGGCTGATGACCAGAGATTGAGCTGTGACACTGAAGATTTGTCTTGGAGCAAAGTTCACCCCATCATTAACTTGGAAGTGAAATCCACCTGACATGGCACCTGTCAAAACATTAAAACCACAAGCCGACTATTTCTGTTTAAAAGCTTAGATCATCATGTGTTGTCAAGTCTTATGACTGGCTGAGTTTTGGGCAGTTCAATATTAGCAACTGAAAAGCACTTTACAATGTAAACTAACCACTATGTACAAACACCAGCTGGCCGTGATTGATATGCCCCTGTGTGAAGTTCAAAACAGGTCTGGAGGGGGCACTCTTCAGGGCCAGATGCCCATTACTTGGTGGAGTGATGATGAATTCTAGGCTCTCTGGAGGAGAATCTAAATCCTTAGCGCTAAGGTCTTCGGTGGTTATCTCTGTCACAGAACCCTCCCATACCTAGTAAACCAAAGTGAAGCATTACTAAACTAATAATAACACATCTGTCTCTGTGTAAATGAGGCTTCACATTTTCACTGATGTTTATTGAGCCTCCTGCTGGTAAAATTGTGCATTTCTTTACTCAAGGCCTCCTTGCGGTTCAAGTTGGTTTAACCCGTGTTCTTTTGACCAATCTCTCTATGAGGACATCATTATAAAGTTAAAAAAACAAACTAAAAAAATAATGTAATACATTTTTAGTGGTGATGCACAAACAAACCTAGAAACAAAGGTAACTAAGAAATTGAAAAAATAATAAAAATGGGTGTGAAAACGAAAAGATTTTGGAAAACAAAGAATATGTGCTCAGTGCAAACCTTTTACCCTAAAATACACATTAGTTTGAAGATCATTAAAAAAAACTTACCTTGAGGACTCTGTTGGCAGTTACAGTTGGGGATTCATCATTTACATGGCTTATTGTGACATAAACTATAAAAGGCAAACTATGCTTCCGGAGATCCGTATCATTGGCCACCACTGTAAAATTATCAGCCACGGTCTCACTTCCATCATGGACATAAAATATGAATCCTTGTTCAGCCTGTGGCAGAAAGTATAAAATAGTGCTCTATAAACAACATCTTGTTATAAATAACAATTATTTATTGTATAGCTGCACAGTTGACTGTATTTTAATCAAAATCAAAATAGCTGCCTCTTGTTTAATTGTCTGTGGTATCAGTGAGCTAGAAAGCATTATTATACAGGTAAAGGTTGTTTCTCTCTTATTATAAGATGTGTGTACATCATATCCGTTATTGTGCAGCCCTAATTCAGTGCAGAGAAGCAGAGTAAATAACAATAAGATGAAGCAGCTCACTTGAACCCTAGTGAAAGATGGAATGGGAACACCAGGGATCCTTGAGTGTTCAATCTGACCATGATGAGGCCCCTCAGCCACAAGATAAATAAGCTGGAGTCCATGAAAGTGTTGGTTGATGATTTTGATAATGTCCTGAGTAAGGGCTTTAGAGGAACCCTCTTTCAGGGTGATATTGGATACCTCTAGTGGGATGTGCTGGGGAATAATATCCATTACGACTATAAGATCATGGATGGTTACAATCTTATTGGTTACGTCAAGTGAAAATGAGTCATTAATATATCCGGGTTCTGTTTGAACATACTGAATGTGTCCTCCGTTGATATCACCCTGTGAAAAGCTTTGGATGGGCTTTTCCTGACTACCATGATAGTGATCTTTGTCTAGCACAGACAACCGCAGAAAACCATGAGCTGGTGCCACCTTCACAGTATATACAATCTCATTTGGTGCGTTATTCTCATGAATGACCTAGAACAAACCACAAAAGATCATCAAATAGATATAAATCGTAACATTACAAAACCAAAATGAAACACTCCTTAAGCTTATATGCTTTTTAATGTTTGGAATCTTTATGGCTTCTTAACATGTTCACAGATTGCAGAGGACATTTTAGAACTGCAGTACAAGCCACTAATTACCATAAACATGTTTGAATAAGACGCACCCATATCTTATATGATATTGTGATTTTAATGAAGCAAAACTGACCTTGAGGTCTTTCTTGTTGATTTTGACAGGCTTCCCTTCCTCCACCAGGATTGGGTTATTGTGGATAACTTTTGGGAGCTGTTGATGGCTCTTAAGATACACCTTAACAGCCACACTTACATCCAGCTGGACACCTTTTACCTTACAGGTGAAGTTAAAAGAGTCCACTAGCATTTCGCTGTCATCGTGACGATACATTACAAGACCCATCTTCAGGTCATGTTGTGTAAAAGTATTAGTTTGGATACCATTGCAGTAAAGAGTCCCATGGCTTGGTGGTAGAAATACCTCAAAGACAACTTCCTCATCTTGTCTAACATCTATATTAGTGATGACACTGAAATTAGCAGATTTTAAAATGGCCATCTGGCCTTTCTGGACTAACAGACCAGTGTTGTTGGCCAACATTACATATGGGTCCTGGGCAGAGACCTCAAGCAGTGTTGATGTATAATGTTTGCCATCTGATACAAAGATGACAAAATGTCCGTAACTCACCCCATTGTGAACAAAAAGTACTCTCTTCTCTTCTAAATCCCTCTGATGAAATTGATAAAGCTTGTGTGTGGTGTCATTTACCAAGACCAGCTCACCCATGGGGATCTTTCGTCTGGTATAAAGCAGGTCTTTGTCATCAAAGTCTGTGTCAGGATCATGGTAGCACAGATCTTCCAGCATAAGTAACCTCTGACCGTCCCGTACCACATGGAAAACTTTATCCACAACACGAATGGGTTTTTCATCGTTAACCAAGTGGATGGAAATATTGAAGGTGCCCTCTGTACCAGGGGTCTCAACTTTTGGAGAATTAACAGATGCCAGGAATGTAAACGCATCATGTGTGGTTTCACTATCATCGTGCACATACAAGATGCGTTCCTCCAAAATGTCCTGATTAGAAAACATAATTATGCCATTGCTGGCAGACGAATTAGAGAGCTGTATTTTCTTTAACATCCCATGTTTAGGGCCGCTGGTGATCCTGTAGTTTACTTCTTTGGTGCTGGGTGTCTCTGAGAAAAGCATTGCTTTAGTTATGACCCTGCTCTCTCCCTCCAAGACAGAAAGTCCATGATTAATTAAAACTATGTCATTAATGTTTGCTATGATACTGATTCTGAACTCGTGAATTCCTGATATGGCAAATTTTGAGAACACTTGAAAGTGAAATAGGTCTCTTGTTTTATCATGTGTTTTTTCTCTGACCTCATATTGCAGTTTGCCATCAGTAATGTCCTTCTGGGTGAATGTGGAGTTCTTTTTCAAAATCATATTATTAAGAAAAAGATTTCCTCTCCTTGGTAATGTCAACAAACGAATGTGAAGGTTACTTTCCGCAAGTCTTACACCTTTGGTCACAATATTGAATTCTTGAGCTGTCAGTGTTACTTTGTAATCACCCTTGATCTCAATCTTACTCCTGGTGATTTTGTAACGAATCCAGCGTACTCTAATCAAAAACAACAACTCGTCTATGTTTAGTGAGTCGATAGCGACTTTGCATTTGAAGCTGTCAGTGACGTTACTTTGC
Organism: Botia almorhae; assembly: GCA_036877575.1. Taxonomy (NCBI): domain Eukaryota; kingdom Metazoa; phylum Chordata; class Actinopteri; order Cypriniformes; family Botiidae; genus Botia; species Botia almorhae. Next base: position 11,804 of record JAZGTJ010013291.1, read on the forward strand.
TGGGTCCCGTGGAAGGTGCTGAGATATCTGAGACGCTCCTTCTCTAGAAGCTTCTGTGTAAATGTGGTTGTCTGTTTCCACTGCCCATTGGAATGTAACCTTTGCAGTTCTCCATATTTTGGTGGCACTGTGACATCATAGCGAATGTCCACTGTTTGTTTAGCAACATTCACTTGGACAGCCAGATGTTTGTTAGTAATATAAGTGGCTGCACCCTGGGTTACCTCCACTCCAGTGTTATTGGCAATTTTGTATTCCAGAGGAACGGCCATGATCCTAAAAACCACAGTGTTGCTCACCTTGTCACCATCACTTACCCTGATGGCCATTCTGGAGTTCTTGACACCTTTGTGGACATAACTAACTTTACCCTGCTCAAGATCATACAGGGAAAAGGAGGTCACTGCTAGGCCTGGGTGTTCCTCAATCTCTAGAAAGCCTGAGTGAGCATTCACATTACCAAGCACTGAAAATATTAGGTCTGTGGAATTAGTGTCAGGGTCAATGGCCCTGAGGATGTCTGTGCTTAAACAACGTTTTGAATGCTCCAGCAGAATGAAGAGACTGCCCTCTGGAAGACTTAATTCAGGAGCATCATTTACAGGTGTGATACTTATGTTAAATCTATGTAGCCGGTTTCCTTTGAGATAACTTGGCACTTCCTTTTTGCTGCTGCTGAAGATAGAAAACATGAAAAAATCATGTAGATCCTCAGATCCTCCATGGACATACATCACCCTGCCGTGCCAGAGGTCCAGCATGCTGAAGGTGTTCTCCCCCAGGTCAGGGTCAACATCTAGTCTTAGTTGCCCATGAACTGGCTGCTCTTCGATGTGGAACATCACCTGAGACTGACGAATCCCAAGTTTATGGAACTCTAGGTTAATCTTAATGTGTTTAGCCTCAAGTGGTGCTCGTCCACCCTCAAGAACCACTAAATCCTTAAGCAAAAGAAAATTCTTCTTGTCCAGCTCAGGCAGTGCATCTGTGAAATTTTCATAATATGAAGTAATTATTGATAGATTTGTGCTACTTGGTCCAAGCTGCTTTTCTGGTACACAACCAACAGATAAATCCTTGGTGACCAATGCTCTCGGAAGGCCCACCCTTTGATAATTTACACGGATATTTCTAAGACAGCCTTTAAAAGACCCTCCTCCTATACGCTTCCCAATCGTAGAGAGCAGTCCATTCTTACGAGCTTCTGTGTAAGTGCTGAAGTCCACCCCACCAAGGTAAAGCGGACCAGTAAGCTGTAAGGCACTGACATTTACCCCAAAGCTGGAATTGTGCATCTCCAAATCCACACTAAACTGAAGATTCATAGGGGACAAATAAACCCTCAAAATATGCCATCCTCCATCATTAATGATCATCAAGGAACGTAATATTGTCTTGTTTCCACCTATTTTAACAGCAGCAACTAGGTGCCCCTTGTGAAGTTCCAGGGCAACGTAGTTACCTTGGCCTACAGAACTGTATAAAAGTATCCCCTCTGAATGTAAGGTATGTAGTTCACATTCAAATGCACCTTCTTGGGGTATTTCCCATGTAGTTAAAGTCATGTAAGCTTTGGAACTGAAGAAACTAATTGAATCGTTAACAGTGGCTGAAAACTGTGGGCTACAACCAAGTGACACTTCATGAATCATTTTGTATCCAGAGTAAGGCCTAAGAGAGGAAAGGAGGTTATGTTCATTGAACAGAACCTCATCCACACATCCCCGAAAGCCAAATGTTTGATCCGTCAAGAGGTATGATTTTTCTAGATCTTGAACCCCACCAACGAAAAGCCCATCCTGGACACTTAGTTTGAAGTCAGGCCCTGGCATCTTAACAGTGGTGAGGGAGCTTTTATCAACGATCAGTGTAATGTTGTCTTGATCATGTTGAAGTTCTACTGTGTGCCAAGCCAGGTCATTCAGAGCAATGCCCTTTTCAGAACGAACAATGCGTTCTCCAGATCCAAGCTCAATCCGTACCTGACCAGGTAAGGTAGAATAACAATGTCAGTATTCCTCAGCTGGAAAAGATGCAGCACAATGATGCAAGTTGAGGCACAGAACATTTCCAGATTTTTGTCTGTCTGTGAGCGACAAGAAACCACTTGCCTTTTGTACTTTTGCCTGCGAGTATCCTCAACTTATCTGCTTTTAGTTGTAATTCACTACTCAGGATGGGTTTAAGTTTAAACTCAGTAAGACAGATACTAATTGGCTACTAATTTTTAAGATAATAGCCTTTGTTATATGCACTAATGTACAATGTAGTCTAACACTCTTACTGAATTTAAAAACTGCAATGCATAAGAGAGGAAAGCATAAAATGGTATTCTTAAACCAATATTCTTATTATTATGCTAACAATTCTTATTATTCTTGCCCTGACACTGAAATAATTATGCATGCATAGATCTACACTGTTTTATCTCAATTTTAAAGAATGCATGTAAATGTTATACAATATAAATAAAACAATTATTGTAGCTTATTCTACAAATGATAATTGGCAGTTTTATTATGTATTAATATTCAATTTGTGCAGATTCAATTTAAATATTACTGTACAAGTATCTATACAATAAATTGTATACATATATTGTGTATACATATATAGATTATTTTACCACTAAATACACAATAACATCATACTTTATTAGCAACATTAACATATTTACCTGTACCCGTCCAGAATGCAGCTCCACCAAGAGGAAGTCTGTCGCTCCGGCTGCCAGGAATAACAGGCCATAGGACATAGAGGTTCGAAACCGTACATGGAAAGATGTTTGGCTAGACAACTCTGCCGTTTTCAAAAGCACATAACCATCTCCATAGAATGAAGCTGAAAAGTAATTTGTAATTGCATCAGTTGAGTTTTAACAAAAAATAATCTCGCTCTTTTTGAATGAAACATTGCACATTAACAAACTCTTTTAAGGGCAAAATAAATCTTTATTCAAATAAATTGCCAGAGGCCAAGCTCCGTTTCCTTGAAAACATCAGGGCAGGGAAAAACGCTATATACATGGATGTCATTATGTCTAGTGGAACTTTGATAACTTGGTTTGATGCTCTTATTGTCCCTAATATATTAGGTTTTACCAGTCACCTAAACTAACAGCTGCTGCTCTTTGCCTAAAGCAGTTTAAACTAAGTGCTACTGTATCTGTAGACCTCTGCAGAATGTTCTATCAGAATTCAATTAATGCTTTTAATGTGCTGAGTGCCTGTTAAAAGCAGGACAGCTTAATTTCTAGAGCACTGTGTCAAAGTATTGATTAGAACAGTAATGATTAGAACAGTGAAAGGAATGAGCATG
>JAZGTJ010013292.1:0-10097 GCA_036877575.1 Botia almorhae
ATTTTGGGCCCCACAATGCTGTTGGACCCCATACTGTTGGTGTGCTCCCGGTCATAGGGACCCACAAAGTAAGAAATACAAGTACACACACACACACACACACTTACACACACACACACACACAAACACTTACACACAACACTGTGTGACAGCTTTCCCCCTCATTTTCTGTTTCAGCTATGTTGTGTGTTCATTATTAGTTCTGCACATCTTCTGTTGGTTCAGCTTAGCATCGCTTGCACCAGCTTTTTGTTTCATATGTTGCAATTACTAATATCACACCTGAACTTTTTCAGTTAATTTTATTCTTGTTTCTGCTGTCTTACAATTATTAATCACTGGACCCTGTGTGATTTATGAGCATGTGAAATTGTACTTAGAAATAGTAACTTTTTTTGGGTTAGGCATGCATGTTTTTTTAACAGGGCCCTCGTGGTACTTCAGGAAAATCATGGTACTACCACAACACGAGCAGAAGCACACGGCATTACTGATCAAACCGTGTTCTATGGACATGTACAGTGGAACAGCTGTCACAGCCTAGTTTTCCAACATGTCAACATCTACAAAACACCTCAATTAAAACACGCTGTGTTGTTTTGTTGTACCGCACTGTAGCTTTGAGCATGAGTATGGCAGAAACATGATGTCTTGTAGGTGTTGCAGTTGATGTGTTCTCTGTGTGTTTAGATCTGGAGGAGATGTGTGAGGACAAGAGGGAAGGTCTGGGACATCTCTGCTCAGCGCTGCAGGTGTATCTCCATGAGGAGATCTGTGATGTTTCTCAGCTTCCTCCGGGCCTCGACCCCCTCAACCTGTTCGCCAGAGTAAGTCCTTTATCTTCATATCCACCTCTCGCAGTGCAGTCGGCGGGGGACGGCTCTCAGATCGCCGCAGTGTGACACCAAATCTAGAGCAGTGTTGAGTCAGTGCGTCAGGTTGAGCGCGAGACCTCCAACAGAGACGCTCGGTTATTGTTTTGTCCTCATGTCACCTGCTGTAAATCAATTCTGCTTTTGTTCTCTTTTCTCTTTAGACCAAAGTTGTTGAAAGAAACGAAATTAGGTCGTTCCACATTTTAATGTCGTTTTGAAATGTTCTGCCAGTATTTGATGTGGATTCTCTACATTTGACTTTACTGGAGGTGGTTATTAAATGCAGTGTGTGTAGGTTAATGGTAGTAAGAGGTGTATAGGACTGGAAGTTGAGATACGGTTCACATTCAGATTTTCATATTTGGTTTTGGACTGAAAAAATGAAATCCTGGAGGCAAATGATTTTAGGATCTTTTTAGGGTGTTTGACCAGAACCAGAACTGTTAAATGTCTTGCATGTTTTGGGACATGTGCCACGGCAGTGCCATGGGAAGGTGTTTTATTAAGTTGTACTGGTATTCTATAAAGAATTTCCCAGTACAATTTTTGGTTCCAGAACATTCTGGGAATGTTAATTTTTTCCAGAACCTTCTGGGAACATTTGTTTTTGGTTGCAAAAATTAAAAAGAACATTCCGGGAAGCAAATAATAATGCAAGAAGGACGTTCTGTTTTTTGGGCTTACAGTACCATCAAGATACCACATAGAGTTAATATTAGAACGCAAAAGAACCATTAACGGAACCACAGAATGAAAACTGTATTATAAAAAGTCTATTTACATTCCTTTCTCCGCCTCTCCCTGTGGGCCTATCCCAGAATTCCTGGTTGGTGGATGGCCCAGGTGCATGCTAATGTCAGTGTTTATTTACAGATGTGTCGGTGAGATCGCTTGTTTGGATTCCTGGGAGAATCAGTTTTATTTGCTTGTTTACCGTCCGTCACTCTTTACCGTAATTGTGAACACATTGAGTGAAAAGATGCGTTTCGGGGCGAGTGTGGTGATCGTCTCTTCAGGATCGCATGTAAACACAGAAGGGGTTGCACATCTGGTACGGTACAAACAAATGCCTGTTGCATGTGAACACAGGCACCTGTTTCATATATAAGACAGCCAGCAGCCATCTCTCTGTTATAAAGCATCACAGACACAAATGTGGTTCCGATAAGCATTTCTAACCCAGTTCTAAACACTGCAGCAGGAAAGACTGGAGATAGGTGAAAGGTTGAATCTTTTCAAACATGCACAGACGTGCAAATTAAGAAAGCCCAGTTTACTCTGCATTTGTTGCTATTGATTTTTTAGGACAATACCGGCTTTTTTATTCCAGCACATTTTGGCCTTGAAAATCATGCTGTTATGTTTTTTTGCTGTGTGTTTCACTTGTCTTGTTGCACACACACGTGCTCTGTGTGACGTGTGTACATTGTTGTCACAAGTTGTATTTGTGTATTTCTGTTGCTGGAAGTGCTTGCAGTGAGATCGTGTGTGTTTGTATCTTCGTTGCTTCTGCATGTGTGTGAGAGAGATGCTTCCACACAGAAGTACGGTTATGATATTCTTGCCCAATTCGCCCATATTTTTTGGGGGCGACTGTAGAGGTCTGTGTTCAACTTTACAATCAGTGTTTCCTTTTCCAGATAGAAACAATTCATTTAAATTCTGTAGATTGAGTTTCTGCAATCCTCAGAGTTTCATTTGTCCATCTGTCAGTCATAAGTGTGAGACAGCAGATGTCAGAACTGATGATGCATTTTCTGTCAGTAATGTAAGATACTGTAAAGAAACAATAATTCTGAGTGCTGGAAAAAATGGTTGATCTCCCATAATGCAGCTAAAAAAACATGTCTGTCTGTCTGTCTGTCTGTCTCTCTCACACACACACACACACACACACACACGTGCGCTCTTTCACTCTGAGTCTTAATGAGATACAGTGAAATCCTGGATGAATATTTCATTTTGGGTGTGGGTGGAAAACAAACTGATTCTGACCTGACTGCTGATGAATCCCTCTGTTCTGCATCACCTCTCCTGATGCGGACTGCCTCGTACAGCCTCACTGCTGCGTGCTCTTCAGCATTACAAACATGTTCAGTCATGTTAAACCAACGCTGTACCGTCACCCAATCAATTAAGTAGTGTGAAAACAGACAGCCATGGTCCACAAATGATTTTTATTTCAAATCCCACAAATATGGCATTCCATTTACTGAAACTAATTACTGAAACTAATTCTGTTGTATTATTCAAAACGTATCCCTTACACACAGCTCAAGTTCCTTCGGGGATGTTTGGATGTTTGTTGATAGTGTAATTTATTTATTTATTCATATTAAAGAGGGACTAGAGTAGGTAGTCGGCAAATACTCCAATTAAAGTGCTAAAACATGAGAAAAGAGTGTGAACACATCAATTCAAATTGTCAATCCAGATCCTGAGAGACTTTCATTCACATTGCAGAACTGAAGCGCAGTAAATCCACGGCTGTCATTAAATCTGCAGAGCTCGCTAATGTTATTGTGAACGGCTTTACTGCTCTGTTCTTACCACAAAATAGAAGATACCACAAAATAGAAGATCTTCCAGTCATTCTTGTAGGTGTGTTTTGTATTAAATCAATGCAGTCTGATGGCACTTTTTTAAGAGTAAATTCATTTTCAGAAATGAACAGATCTGAACAGATCTTTACTGTCATCATTCCAAGAGTTTTCCTTACAGAATTGATTTGTTCTTCAAAAACCTCAATAGGAAGTATAGCAGCGGTCTGTCAGTGGCAGGGTAGAAAAAAAACCATTAAATGTTTATCCAATCATTGCATTTTGGAGAATTGTGTTCCTTAATTGTGTAAAGCTGTTAATAATCACCCAGAATACACTAGCAATCCAACAGCAAAATGCTAAATGTTAAAACCATTTTAAACCCCTTAGCAACTGCATAACAACACCCTGGCAACCACCCACAGTGGTACTTAATTAGTCCAAAGAAATGTTTCTTTTGAAACATGCAGGATTTGTCAAATCTTAATGTTCTTGACATTTATTGTGATCTCCACATGTCTTCGTGTTGCCGTCCTTCGCAGCTGTTCTATGAGGCATCATTAATATTTTATGGGTCCTGTATTTGGTTTTATTTGTCTGTATCTTATAATGGCCGGTTGTTTCCAGCTGAGCTGTGTGTATAAGAGATCAAAGAAAGAGCCGTCTGTGCATGACAGAGCACAACTGGGCAGCAGTTCTCAGTGATGTATAAAAAACAATAAAAACAAATTCATCACAGCAGCAGCAGGCCAAGAGAGAACATGTACAGGACCTGAAGGAACACACTCCTGAATGGTCAGTAGTTCATGACGGTTTACAGAGAAAATTGGATGGCTGGATGGACCTGTCTGACTGTCTATTGAAAATAAAATACATCATATATAAGACTTTTGTACCGGGCCTTTTTTTGCTCTTCTATATTTAACACGTTTCGGCTCACATTGGCTCCTACAAGACTCATTTATTACCCAGAATGCTTCATTCCACATTCGTTTCAGCAGATCCAGTGCTTCTGTCAGCAGAGTTTTGGCAAATCTTCACCTTCCACCCTCAGTTTTGCACATATATGAAGTCACATATGAATTAAGAGCAGATAAAAGATAATATGTTGAGGACATTTTCCTTCTGTCCGCTCCGCAGACATTCTCATTACACATATGTTTCAGTTCCGCTTTTAAAGAGGGTCAGAGGTCACTCCAGCAGGACTCTGGGTGGTCTTGCGCTGTCTCCTAATAAGAGAACATGTCATTACTCACTTCTGTCATCGTCCATATGCTTGTTTCGTGCCCATAAATGACCTCTTTCAGTGCCCGTCAGTGACCCCGCTGAAAAATGACTGTTTTTTCACGGTCTTAACATCAGCTAGCTTGAAGCACTTTGGCTTGAGGTTACATGGTTGGAAAAGTGACCCAGGACACGATAATCCATCTGTCTCTCATCTCTGATGAATGTATTGAACAGATTACAGTGGTCTCCAGTGCAGAACGTACTGAGTGTTCCTCACATGATCCTCATAGCTCAGAATGTGGCATTACATCATCCGCTGAGGTCTCTGAGGCAAACAAATGCCTCAGTTTGTGTTCTGTTAGATTACACTTACAGACCATAAAGACAAAAAAGTTGGAAGTCTTTATCAAAACATGGCAGATGTTTATATACAAGTCTGATTGTGAGGACTACATCTTGGGTTTCCTGACTGGTTTGTCATCATAGCTGAGAATGTGCGGAGCAACAATTTTGTGGTACAACCTCATATGTTATTAAGAGATTTAGTTCTGTTTTCAAGGTCACTCAAACGTCACTTTTTCATTGTATTACGACATTGTTCAGTATCACTGTACATCCTGTATAAATTTCTCAAGAGGGTGTATATCTGTGTTTTGTGTCTGTATATTGTCTGTACTCTATATTCTCTCTCTCTCTTGCTCTCTGTCTCTCTCTTTGTATATATTTATATGAAATGATTTCCCCATTGGTTCTTTGCTTATTAAAGGTTTTCTTATTATTTTTCTTATTAAAATCTTGTATTTCATATGTAGTCGAGGCGAGTTGAGTTGGTTATGTGGTTGTGATGATCCTTCTGAGTGATATGGGACCCACAAGGATGAAATATGTGGGCGGGACTTATAATTGAATAATGTGGTTGGTTGGAGAGTGAAAAGAGTGTTTTAGAGGGCGTGTTTATTATTACATTGATACAAGATTACAAAGACATTGGTATTGCATGTACGAATGAGCCCTTCACAACAGACCAGCACTGTGTGTCAGAACAGTAAATCAGGTCATTTCAGTGTAATGAAGGCTTCAGTCTCGTCCTGGTTTTCACTGGACCCAGTTTGACCAGTGTTAGAACTCAACAGTGCTGATGTGTTGATGTGTAAACTGCACACACAGGTGTGTGCACACCTGCAAATGAACCTCATTGTCTTCTGATTCAAATCCGGTTCAAAATGAACTGTGAGATTATTCAGGCTGTACCAACAGGGGGCAGCGTGCTCTTTAATTTCACTGCATCTTTCAGATAATAACGCACGGATTTATAGTTTGCTCATAAGCGATGAGAATAAACAGTTTGTTTAGTCTGCTGGAGCTGTTGGCCTCCACTGAGTGTGCATGATTGTGTTTATGTCCTCTGGCTGTTGATGACACACTAAGAGTCCTTTGAATAGAGACATTGAACAGAGCAAACAAAACCATCTTGCTTCGACACGCAAAGTGTTGCGTGTGCGCATCTGCATGTTTGCGTGCTTATTTACTCTTTACAAGTGTTTGTTTCTGTTGCGTGTCTAAAGGGAGTGACTGCTGTGCTGTAATTGTGTTTAATTGTGAGTACTGGACCGAAGCGTGTGGGGGTCAGTTTTTACCTTCATCGTGAGGCCAAATGTTCTAAAAGGGAACGTAGAATCTGCAGTCACCTGCATTGTGGGACCAGCCATCTGTCCCCATGAGAAAAATGGTTTCAAAACATTTTAATAAAAATCTAAAAATGCAAAGCAGTGTGTGTGGGGGTTAGGGGATAGAAAATATCATTCATTTAAGAAAAGACAATGGGGTGTCTCTGCTATGATAGAAAACCAACGTGCATCTAGTGAAAAATCTGGGTTAGTAGAAGGAGAGCTAGTAAAATGGCCCATTACTATTCTGAGCACATTGTGTGCGTGTGTGTGTGCGTGTGTGTGTGTGGGTGTGTGCGGGTGTGTGTGTGTGTGCGGCAGTGCTGACATACGCTTGGTAACACGGGACACATTTTATATTGCAAATCTATCCCAACACAATTTTGTCCTGACACCTCTCCTGCTATTTAGTTCCTGATTATGTTTCCCATAATTCATTGCAACATGTTCTTCGTCAACAAAATGTGACCGGGTGCGCACATTTTAATTGCCATTAAATTACACCCGATGCAGTTTGTTTACACAAACCTCAACGTAACTGCGGCGAATTAGAGGAAGGGCAAAGATCTACAATTATATGCAAAAAACAGATTTAGCTGGAATAAAAAGGGCTCATTGGCCAGACCCAGGCTAATGATTGCTTCCTGTTTGTGTGTGTGTCTGTGTGTCTCCTCTCTGCTCAGCCACACGCCACTGCAGTAATGCAGTGATGACAAGTGTGACTGTGTCCTCCTGCTTTACACCCTCTCAGATCCTTCTCCTGACCGCGCCGTAACCCTGCAATACACAACACACAGGAACCGCACTGTATCCACACACACACACACACACACACATGTCCAACAATCCTTTAGTCCAACTGCAGGGTAAGATACAGAGAGAGAGAGAGAGAGAGAAAAAGAGAGAGAATAGATCCTCAGGTAAATCTTCATTCTGTGGTTGAGACTCTTGAGGGTGATGAAATGATTCCATCTAAATGAACTTGATTTACTTGTAAAATTACAGCTTTGTTGTGCTTGATTCATCACTGCATGCTATTCTTAAAAAAAAGTTTGTGTACGTCTGCCTCCAGTTGTAGCCTTATAACTTAGTTATTATATTCAGTTGATCTGTATTAGTCACTATGATTTTGGAGATCTCAGGTTTCAGATCCATGGAGCGTCAGTCACTCTGGTAAATGAAAGCTGCTCTGCTCTGAGACAGACAGTGTTGATGAATGTGTGTTGTGCACAGCTCTAAGGAAAGTAAACATCATGATGGAACTCCAGTGTGGTGTACAAGTGAAGATACCTGCATGGACTGGAGATCATGTTCTCCCCACACAATCAACACTGGACATAAGGTCAATTTCTGGAGAACATGCAGCAATGAATCTTATACAATAAGACCAGCAACAAGTACAAGCCAGACAAGTCATTTTTCAGTTCATGTTTACCTCAGAATGCTGTCTGGCTCTACTACCGGTCAAACGTTTAGAATCACTTATTCATTATTAATAATGTTTACTAATATTAATTAAAGTATTATTAAATAATATTTTTCCATGTTTTTGAATAATACATGTATTAAAACTATCAGATAACACAAAAGTAGTTATGGGAATTATGTTGTGATTAAAATAAAATCATGTTATATTTTAGCATATTTAATGTAGCCACACATTGCCCAGAATTGGTGTTTGTCATCTGAGGCATCACCCTGCCATGATTTTTAAACAGTAGAGCTCCCATCTATGCTGGGCTCTTATTGGCTGTTTTCTGTCATTATTTAGTCCAAGTCTTGCATTTCTGAAACATTTTTAGTAAAATTGTATTTTTCTAATGACAGAAATTAATTTAAGTTGGCATAATTATGTGAATGTCTACAAAACTAATTTCAGACATTTAAGAAAACACCTTCAGATTGACAGATTTTTGACCGGGACTGTAGATCAGACCGGCAGTGTTTTAAACAGACTCTTACTTGGTATGCAAGTGGCTGTATTTTCCCATGTTTGCTCCTGTGAGGATCCTCAGAATAATTTCATTTCATCTTCAGTATAAGTGTTGACGCTTCCTGTTATCTGTTGAGATTGCCAGACGCTTTACAGCATTCCAATTAAAGTTCAGAGTGCGGACCGCAGCCATCAGACGTCAGCTTCTGTCGAGTCTATTTGTTCCTGCCAACTGGCTCCAAATGAGTAAAACAAGACTTGCATTAAATTATTACCCCTGCATTATAATCACGCCTTAATATTTTCTGTTCTTCAACACTGGTGACACGCACAGATTCACACACAGTTTGTCTTCCTGTAGTCCCACACACATTTTTTTACACTCGCGTCGTCTGCGCGGGTTCCTGCTGCGTTTCACTCGCTGTTTTGCACTGCGTTTGTTTCTCTCACCCCAGATCATAGCCGTAATAAGATAATTAATGTTTTATGTTGGCTCTGCTTTGTTTGCTTGAATTTGCCACTGCAGGATGAGAGAGTTGGGCTTTTTTGGCAGTAGTCTGAGTTTGTAATTAATTATCTTGTGATGTTTTTGTTCTTTGTAACGAGTCGTTACTGTAAAGTGATGTCATCTGTGGTTATTTTGACTGTGTGCAAGCTGTTTACTTTGCAGCAGTTTTTTAGTAGATCAAGCTGGTGTCTGTGGTATAATTTCTAGGTTTAAAGTCTTTCTCACTCACTTCGTGAACTTTATTTTGGGGCAGATTTGTTTTTTTTCTTCTTGAAGCATCTTTTATCATGTGATGTTCAGCATGAGCGTCTGTCGTATCCTGTCACAGGAAGTGATGTAACACTGAGTCATGGTTACAGGTGCGTGGAGGAAAACACATCAGCGGGGAGGGTGAGAATGAACCGTATTGAAGATGATAATTATGAGAGACTTTAAGAGTAAGTGTGTGTGTCTATCCTGTAAGCACTAATGGAGCTCTATTTATTGGACAGCCTGTACCGTGCAGTTGTGCTCTGGAGATGCTGTGGACTTTATAACAGTGATTGTATAGCACACAGCTGAAGTCTCTGTGGTGCTTTTAGAGCAGAATTTATGATCTGCTCTGAAATCTACCGGCTAATTTTTTCTTTCACGCGAGACACAAATTGCTGTAATATTTCAGCACAGCGTTGTTTTTAATTTACGAGACTATCTGTGCAAAAGTGCTGTGATATTCATTTAAATGTGCCATGGAAACCCAATGGTAAAAGCATGTTATTTTAAAGACTATTATGGTGGTGATGTCATAGGTTTTCCACCTGATTCCGCCTCTGTATCACCACAGCACTTTTTGTATGTGAATATTAAATGTCTTAATATATTAGTGTATTTGGTTTTTTCCATTACAAACGAGCAGACCTTTAGCGGGCAGTGTGTTTGGCATATATTGTTTGTAAAGGTATTAATATTATTTATGAGTTCTGACATGCATTACCTTTAAGCACGCCCCCCCAACCCCCGGCTGCCAGACTGTTACCATAGAAACATGCTCTTGACATGGCAATCTCTCTCTCTCTCTCTCTCTCTCTCTCTCTCTCTGCACCAGATAAAGGTCTGTGTTTTAGTGTTGCACATTGTTGCTTGTAGTTTATAGAAGCACAGATTTATTAGTTTTAGTTTTTTTTTATAAATGATTTGTAATAGCTTGACTTCAGGCTAATTTACATGATGAAACGCATACTGTAAATTAATTCTGTAAATTAATTAATTAATCTAATGTGAGTTCTGCTGTTCTGTTATTTCCTTTCTGTGATTTTCGGCAGCCTCTCAATCTCTCTGTAGGTCAATATCATTTTAGCGAAGCTGGAA
>JAZGTJ010013293.1:0-15118 GCA_036877575.1 Botia almorhae
AGTCACGCAGGTAGAGTCGCTGGTCTTTACACTCGTCGGTCTTCACACGAGGAGGGATGCCGCGACCGCTGCCGCGGTGAAACTGAATGTGTAAATACGTCCCCGAGGCTCACGCTGATTGAGTTTAGCAGGACACGCCTCTACATTAACCAAGACATTAACAAAGACACATACAAATAAACTTCCTATCACTGTGCTATAAACAACTAAAGCCAAGTTTAAATGTACTTACACGCTGCTGGTCTCGTTGCCGAAGTGCTTTTCCTGACAAATTAACAGTGCGCTCTGAATATTAACTTTACCTGCCGATTGGACACACCTCTACATTAACCGCAACAAAAGCTACCGAAACTCACGTGGGGGAGCGCGGGATCAAACAAAAACATACAAATACACTTCCTACCACTGCGCTCTAAACAACTAAAGCCAAGTCTAAATGTACTTACACGCTGTATTATTGTAAACAAGGACAAAGACACATACAAATAAACTTCCTATCACTGCGCTATAAACAACTAAAGCCAAGTCTTTGTCAATGTACTTACACGCTGCTGGTCTCGTTGCGGAAGTGCTTCTCCTCTAATACAGTTAAAGACCTAGGCGTTATATTAGACAGTAACCTGTCTTTTGAAAATCATATCAAATGATTACAAAACCCTTCAAATGTTACAAAATCTGCCTTCTTCCATCTCAGAAACATAGCCAAACTACGAAATATTTTGTGTATTGCTGATGCTGAAAAGCTAGTTCATGCATTCATGACCTCTAGACTGGACTACTGTAATGCATTACTGGTGGTTGTCCTGCATCATTACTAAATAAACTACAGCTAGTTTAAAATGCAGCCGCCAGGGTGCTTACTAAATCAAGAAAATACGATCACATAACCCCTATTTTAAAATCTCTCCACTGGCTACCTATAAAGTATCGTATAGACCATAAAGTTCTGCTGATTACTTACAAAGCTTTACACGGTTTAGCTCCTACATACCTAACTGAGCTCCTGTCATGCTACAACCCATCCCGCTCTTTAAGATCCCAAAACTGTGGACTTCTAATAGTTCCCAGAATAAATAAATCCACCAAAGGGGGTAAAGCGTTCTCATCCGTAGCACCTAAACTTTGGAATAGCCTTTCCAACCAAAACACAGTCTCCCAGTTCAAATCTAGATTAAAAACACATTTTTTCAGTGAAGCATTCATGTAGTACAGTGAACCGCAGCTACTCTTAGTTGTTTTTTCTGTCTTCCTCCCCTGAGGAATCTCATGAGTATCACGAGGTAACCAGAGTTTATGCCAGCGCCAGGAGAATCATCACGTGCCGCCCTCCCGTTCATAACCATTCCAGATAGTGGAGCTGAAAAACGGAGGCCATCCAATGTCCCCATCGCACAACACAAAATACTTTAAAACTACCACAATAACATTAAGGATAATATTAAATGCATCACCTTCTTTTATTTATTGTCTATTATATTTCTTTTGCTCACTTAGTCTAGTTGTGCAAGCACTGGCGAACTTGTAGAGATGCAGCAGTATTGCCAGAGGAGAACTGGTTCTCCTAGCTGGACCTGGTTTCTCTCAAAGTTTTTGTCTCCTTTTGGAGTTTTTTTCCTTGCCACCATTGGCTGCAGCTCCTCTGCCTTTGTACTGCCCGTCAGGAGGCTGCTGTAATCAGCTTTAATTTTGCACTTATTAATAATAATATTTTCATACTATCTGTTCATACCCCATATATGACTGTATAATCTGCATAATATATTACCTAAGTTTCTCCTCCCTTGTTTTCTCTGTGTCTGTCTGTGTGTGTGTCTGTCTTTGTGTGCTGTGTACTCTGCTTTAAAGATATCATTCATGTACAGCTGCTTTGAAACAATGACAATTTGTAAAAAGAGCTATATGAATAAAGTTGACTTGACTTGACCTCACCTGTTGAAAAGAGATAGCCTCCATCCCTCTAGGGCTGGTGCTACTCATTTATCTAGAAATTTGGCATATAGTTTTACTAATACTACTAATATTTGACTTACTGGGGCCCAGGTCAGAAAGCAGACAGACTGTCTTAACCAACTGTCTGCCAGTCGTCACATGCCACAGATGTCACATAATTTGCAACACATAGAATCACCTAAATACTATAATATAGAGACCGTGTCTGTCCCCTGGACTGGTAAATACAAAATAAACCCATAAACAATTATATGGAAATTTAATCAATGTTAAACAAATAAAAAAGTTACAGAATAGAGACAAACAATTAATAAAGCTTGGCTTGCTGAATATTAGAGCTCTCTCTACAAAAGCACTTTTTATTAATGATATGATCACAGATCAAAACCTAGACTGTCAGGCTCGGGCAAGGGAAGAACCCAGAGGCAGACAATGGTATAAAACAAAACTTTATTAACAAACTAAGGCAACAAGAAATAACCAAAATAGCCACAAGAGGGCGACCTAGAGCAAACCGAAGAATAACTAAAGAAATCAAAATACACAATTCAGGACTTAAGTAGAAATGATCTACAAAATAATAAATGAACATACACGACGATAGAAAATAAAGAATGACTGAAACTATATTTGTCACGAACCAGCTACACAGTCACCAGTCACCCTAACCTTACACAAAAGGAGCACAAGAACCCAGTTGCAAATAATGAACAGTTTATTGATTATTCAGATGATCAGAGAGCACAGTCCAGCAAGACAAACAATCTCCGCGTCCACAGCAAGGAGCCACCAGCCAGAATGAAGTCGAGATCGTGATTACCGCCTCAGCACACCGCCAGTCCGGGAAGGTTGAGTCGTTCTCAGCGTTGATGGTTTTAGAGATCTCCGTTGGGTAAGTAACCGCACCAGTTCGTAGATCTTAGAAACAGAGTGAACAGTTAGATCTCACAGGAACAGAGACGATCTCACCGAAGAGGGGAAGAGAGGAGAGACAACCAGCGGACGATGATGGAGAACCGGAACTCACAGGCAAGTAGAACTCACAGCATTCACAGCAGCAGCCATCAGGCAGAGCGATTGGAGGAGTTAAGCGAATCCACTGGAGAATAGTTTAACAGGTGAGTATCAGGGTGTTTATATTGAGAGCGGTTACCGGTGATGATCAACGGGAAACTGGGAGGGGAGACGAGGCAGTGCGGGAGAGTTCATTGGTGTGAGTAACGACGCGGAGACCACAAGTCCGGAGATAGACGAGAGAGCAGGAGGGCTGGCGCAGCAGACTCCAGGACGGAGGACAACTAGAGCGGGGAGGAAACTGAAACACAGAGCACAGGACAAACAACAAGTAGCTGGAGCAATACACAACACAAGACTGGACAACAGACACTAAACTACATGCCCGTCTGCTTGAAAACAGAGAATAAAGCCACGAAGGCAATCAGCAGGTAAGACCAGCGTGACTAGACTGAGATAACTAACTAGGACAGAAATAAAGCTAAGCTACGCTAAGCTACGCTAGGCTACGCTAGGCTAAGCTAGGCTAAGCTAGGCTAAGCTAGGCTAAGCTAGGCTAAGCTAGGCTAAGCTAAGCACAGCGTGGTCAGGTATGCTTTTCTCAAGCGGCGGTCTGACAAAGACTGAACACACATGAGGGAAATATAAAGGGAGATAATTGGTGGGTGTGGCCGGTAAATGCGGAGTGAATGAGTGAAAACAGCTGTGAGTGATAACGAGAGGGAGGGAGTAATGCGGACTCCAGAGCACGTGACGATTTAACTAGTTAAACCATCACAAGCCCCGACATAAAACAAAACAAACCCGGTTGATCAAACTGACGTCCTGACAATATTTTATATATATATACGGACTATGACTGGAACACGGACTAGATTGGGGACCTCTATACAAAGAACGAGGACAACGAGACTATAACAGGTTTACAGACACAACTGAGACAAGTATCAAACAGAGAACAAATAACAGAAGGACGGGTTACGAGACTGGGAACAATCCATGACGAGGAACACGCAATCACTGGACCAACAGGCACAGACAACAGGCTTGGAAGCAATGGCTTGGAGGCAATGGCTTGGAACCAATGGCTTGGAACCAATGGCTTGGAACCAATGGCGTAGAAACAAGCATGAAACAATCCTAGTAACAACACGGACCAACACAAGACAGTAAACACAAGGGCAATAAATATGAGGGGAAATTAAAGCAACAGGTGAGCGACATTAACAGAAATGAGTAAATAAGGGAACAAGGACGCGGGGTAATGACGCAAGACTGGAGAGCACATGGCTAATGAATATGCAATTAGCCATGTGCTTCCACACTTAACGCACACCCAGAGCGCGAGTCCAGACTCCGCCTCAAAACGAACCTGAACTAAGACAGGTTGAGTGGAGTCTGAATCTTGCGCTCTGACACGTAACATGACAGAGTCAGGATCCTGGCAAAACGCAATGTCAAACTGACATAGATGTGCTCTTCCTTACAAAAACATGGCTAAAATAGGATGATTACATTACATTAAATGAGTCAATCCCCAAAATTACTGTTATAAGCATGAGCCTCGTCCAAAAGGCAAAGAGGGAGGTGTTGCTGCACTTTATATGAATACATTTACAGTTGCCCAAAGATCTGACTTTAGTTACAACTCTTTTGAAGTAATGGTGCTTAATATAGCTTCATCTGGGGTAAATAAACAGACGCTGTCATTTCTACTGGCTACTGTCTACAGGACACCAGGGTACCACACAGACTTTATCAAGGAATTTGCTGACTTTTTATCAGAAGTAGTACTAGCCACCGATCACGTCTTAATTGTTGGTGATTTTAACATCCACGTGGATAATGAAAAAGATGCATTGTGTTTGGCTTTCAAAGACATTTTGAACACTATTGGTGTCTCACAACATGTGTCAGTACCAACTCATTGCCGTAATCATACTTTAGATTTGATCCTGTCTTATGGTATTAATGTTGATGACATCAAAGACATTTCAGATCATTATCTGGTGTCCTGTAAAATATATTTACCTATGGCAGCAAAGTCACCTTCTCACTATAAGCTTTCCTGTAGCTCAGTGGTTAAGAGCATGGGTCAAGGTCATGGGTTCGATCCCAGGGATTGCACATACTCAGAATCAATGTATAGTATAATGCAATGTCAGTTACTTAAAGCGTCTGCCAAATGCCTAAATGTAAATAAATACAGTAGAACAATAAATTCTACTACTAAAAATTCTTTTATCAAAAACCTACCTGCACTGTCTTTATTCCCTAACATAATGGATGACTCTCAAGACCTTGACAGCGCAACAGAAAATGTTAACTCCCTATATTCTAACACCTTAGACATAGTTGCACCTCTACGGTTAAAAAAGATTAGGGACAACAGTCCAACGCCGTGGTATAACGAGCATACCCACGCTCTGAAAAGAACAGCCCGGAAAATGGAACGCAACTGAAAGCAAACAAAACTGGAGGTATTTCGAATAGCATGGAAGGAGAATGTTTCAAATTATAGAAAGGCCTTAAAAAGCTCCAATTCTGCCTACTTTTCAAATCTTTTGAAAGAAAATAAACACAACCCTAGATATCTATTTGACACAGTGGCGAAATTAACCAAAGATAAACTGTCATCTGCCACTGACAGTTGTCAGTAGTTGCCAATAGCAATGATTTTATGAATTTCTTTAATAACAAAATAGACACTGCAAGAGACAAAATCATAAACATGCAACTGTCTTCGACACAAACAAATCAGATGGTGCATCATAACCTGCCCAAGGAGCAACTCCAGTCATTCTCTATTATAGATAGGGATGAACTATGATGATATTTATGAGAATTTCCAGTCAGGATCCAGGCCATATCATAGTACAGAGACTGCTCTCATCAGAGTTACTAATGACCTGCTTTTGTCAGCCAGTCGTGGCTGCATCTCTCTTTTAGTATTACTTGACCTTATTGCAGCTTTTGACACTATTGACCACAGCATTCTACTAAATAGGCTTGAAAACTGCGTTGGCATAAGCAGAACTGCACTGGCATGGTTTAAATCATATTTATCTGACCGATTCCAGTTTGTTGCTGTGAGTGAAAAGGTCTCGTACCGATCACAAGTCCAATATGGAGAACCACAGGGCTCAGTTCTTGGGACCCTACTTTTCACCTTATACATGCTAACTCTGGGAGCAATTATAAAGAGACATGGAGTTTCTGATGATTGTTATGCTGATGATACTCAGCTATACATTTCTTCTAGGCTAAACTAACAGAATGCATAGTCAGTATCAAAATTTGGATGACTAGCAACTTTCTACTATTAAATTCAGATAAAACAGAAGTTTTACTTGTTGGGCAAAAACCCTCCACACGGAGCAACACAGAACACTGCCTTATTACGGATGGATGCTCTATAAAGCCTGCTTCATTATCCAAAAATCTGGGTGTCATTTTTGATAACAATTTATCATTTGAAAGCCATATTTCCAATATTTGTAAAACTGTGTTGGTTCATCTTAAAAATATATCAAAACTATGACACATGCTCTCGAAGCCAGACACTGAAAAATTAATTCATGCATTCATGACTTCAAGACTTGATTATTGCAATGCCCTACTTGGTGGCTGCCTTGCAAGATTAATCCAAAAACTCCAGATGGTTCAAAATGCAGTGACCAGAGTTCTCACGAGAATGAACAAGTATGACCATATAAGCCCACTTTTGTCAACTCTACACTGGCTGCCTATCAAGCACCGTATAAATTTTTAAAATCTAGCTTATTACTTACAAGGCCCTGAATGGTTTAGCTCCTCAATACTTAAGCAAGCTCCTTTTTCTATTATAGTCCTTCACGTTCACTGCGATCTGAAGGTTCTGGCCAACTGTTAGTACCCAGAATTTCAAAAACAAGTGCTGGTGTTAGATCCTTCTTGTATTTGGCACCCAAACTTTGAAATAATCTTCCCAGTGTCCCAGAGGCAGATTCACTCTGTCATTTTAAATCTAGACTAAAGACCCACCTCTTTAATCTTGCCTACACGTAGTCATATGGATTTATTACTCAAATCCCCTAAGGGATTATTAGGCTGCAGTAATTAAACGCATTTAAACAAACGGGAACATTTCCCACAAGAACAGATGTACTGGCTTCACAATAAATCTGTCTGTCTTTCATTCCCCAAGGTCCTGTAGTCAGCTGGATCCAAACACTGGGACCAGATGGTGGGGGACTGCATGAAATGACCCTGAGACATATCATCAGGATTTGATCAACTTCTTTAGTAAACCTACCGTTATATACATGATAAACTTTTAGCTTTATTTTCTTTCCTGCTTAGGCACAGCAGTGTGATGTTATGGCTGCAGTTAGTAACATTATGCCTCACCGCTTTTTGTTGGCACGATTTGTCAGTGCGCGACATATTATCAAATAAAGTTGGAACCATCAGTTTTCCATCAATAATTCACTATAAAACATCACAATAAACTCTGTTCATATCTAAAACAGTTACAAATTGCAGCTTTAATGTGCCAGAGGAGAACTGGCCCTCCTGGTCGAACCTGGCTTGCCACTGTCTCCCTGCTGACGTCTAACTTAGCCTAGGGTTTTGTAAATTGTAAATGTCTAATATTTTACTGTATGTATTTTATGTATGTATGTATGAATGCTGCTTTTGCGTGTTGTGTAGTTCATGGTACTATTGCAAATCCCTTATAGCCCTGTCCCATAAGATTTTGTCTATTATATGCCATCCTAATGTAAGCTGGAATGCGTATATTTTGCTTAACAATTTTGTGGCTTTATCGATTCAGTCAGCTCTTTGTTCGTAAACATACTATAGGCCTAGTATTTGTAATTAGTGTCAGGATCCTGGCTTTCTGTCTAGTCTTCGAGATTGCGTTTCGCCAGGATCCTGACCCAGTCTATGTTACGTGTCAAAGCGCGAGGCTTAGACTCCGACTCACCTCGTCTTAGTTCAGTTCCGATTAGAGTCGGAGTCTAGACTCGCGCTCTGGGTGTGTGTTATGTGTGGAAGCACATGGCTAATTTGCATTTACATCTGCCATGTGCTCTCCGGTCTTACGTCATCACCATAATATCATATACCATACCAATACCATACCAATAATACCATAAACATGTCTGACATTTGTTCTGTGTTTTATTATTATTCTTTGTTTTTTATGTAAAGCTGCTTTGAAGCAATGTAACATTGAAAAGAAAGATGCGCCGTTGAGGTTGGCTGCCGTCACGACTGCTCTTACCACTTTTTCTTTGTTTTTGTCTTTTAAACTAAGTTTAGATACAGACATACCGGCAAACTCCTCAACACGGAGCACATTCGTTGCAACAGAGATACTCTTATTTCTATTGGTGTACAATGTACTCACAATTCAACGTTTTTGACCCCGGATTCCAGCTGGCAGAGTGAGATCCTGAGTGAGAAGCTCAATGACCTCAGGGCCAGGGTAAAGTTCCAGAGAGACATTTGGGACTGCAATCTCCTCTACTTCACCGAGACATGGCTAAACCCAGCGGTGCCAGACCATGCCATCCAGCCGGCCAAGTCCTTCTTGGTTCACTGTATGGACACTGGACCACTGCTACACCACAGTCAGAGAAGGCTACAAGGCACAATCTTTGGGAAATGCGACCACGCCGCCATCTTCCTCATGACGAAATATAAACAAAGGCTCAAGCAGGAAAATCTGGGGGTATGAAGGGGTATGAATACTTTTGTAAGGCACTGTATAATTCCACTAGTCTTCGAATCCTCTCACATGGACCCACAAGTTGAAAATGCATTAACTTCACTTTTAAACTCTGTGGGAGTTGCACTTTAGCTGAACATGGTAGATAAAGTGGGACAATGGGTTTTATGTAAACTGGGCCATGTTTAATCATAAAGTAGGGTATCTGGGATAACTCTTTCTGTCTCTGAAAAATGTAGATTTATTAAAAAAAGCTTTTAAATATAGGCTTTCTTACACTTAAAATGCTGTTTAAAATAGCTGGGGCCTGTATCATGATGGTGGCTGAACAAACTCAGGGTTACAGGATTAGTTTAAAGTTGACAAAACCAAACCTATGCAATCGGCTTAACTAGTACCATGACGAAGCTCATCAACTTCATCTGTCAACTTGGGTTTTGATCCTTAATCTATGATTACTCCACGGGCACGGGCACATAAAAGAGTGACGTCGGCACTGAACAACCAATCACATTCAATATGGTTGGGAGATCATTATAAAAAAATATGAGGAATATAAAACTGTATTTCAAGCACACGGTAATACTGTCTCTGCTGCCAAAGCATGAAAAGAGTGTTGGAGAAAGATTGCTTATTGCGTAAGTTAAACAAATACATTTAAAATTATTGTATATGATGTAACACATATACAATATGTGTGTTTTAACCCCTTTACCCTTTACCCCTTTCCACCCTTTACCTGGATGTGATCCAGGTAGGGCAGACGGCAAACAATCGATAATCCAGAAACAGTCCAAGTCATACACTAAATATACCAACAGTAATAAACAGGAAAAACACTCAGAAATGATGCCGGGGCAAATCAAGACTTCGCAAAGATATAACTCAGAATGTCCGGTTTTACAGAGCTGGGGAAATGAGGTGCAGGTGTACAAACAGGAAGTAATCACTTCAATGGAGAGCATGATGGGAAGTGTAGTTCTGAGAGTCCGTTCAATATTCTGGCGATGGCTCCCTCTGGCGACTCAACGAGGAAGAGGCTGGAGCCTCCACCTTAACATACTCAAGTTACTCATTAGTTGTGCATTAGACTTAATGTTAACAATTTTATTTAAAAAATGTATGATTAAATTTTGAAATTAAAGTGTACATATATAGGTGTACTATATGTATGTATAAATGTATTTGTATAAAAAAATGTGAATGTATATTACATCCTAAGAAAGATTAATATTAATTGATTTTTAGATGCAACCCAAACGTTCTTGGCAGCAGATAAAGACAAAATATAAAAATATAATTTAAATCATAACCTTTTATATTTTTTGTGAACATTTTATCACAAAAAGTTGTTTGCAGCTAAAAGTAAAAAGTGTGACATTCTGAAAACTGGCCACCTCCCCCAGAATACGTAGTGGCAGAGGAGTTGGCTCTGAGTAGCAATAAGAGGCGGCCGGTTATGGATGGGATTACAGGTGCTGTACAATCTGACCCTGGTGCTGGCTCCTCTAAGCAAGTGACACTGGGCATGTGTGCAATGCATTACTAACTTTTAAGACTTGTACACTGTCCCTGTTGAAGCCAGCCCACAATCACACAATGGTGAGCATGCAGCAGACAGAACACTGTCTGAATGTAGCAGGTGCGCGTTTTAGAACATCTTTTGTGATTCCACTTGTCATGACCATATTTGGGTTTCCTGCGTGTATCTGGCAACCATGCTGATTTGGGGAGTCGGCACGAGTTGCTTCTTCCCAGTCTGCATGTGATTTCACAGCGGTAGGTTACAGCAGTTGTGGGGTGATTCAATTAAGCCTATATTTCACTTAACGGATGATTGTACACTATATACTTACATAATCGTGATCATAAGTCCCTGTGATGTATATGCGCATGTTGTCGGTCAGTTTCTTTTAAAAGTTTTGCTTCTTATATCTTTCTTAGCATCGTGCATTGATGTCGCGCGCTGATTAATTGCTGCAAGAGTCCTCAATTTCTCTGTTTTGTGTTAATCAGGTACATGATTTATTGTAATATGTTCTCAAAATATGCTGTTGTGTAAATGTATTGCCCAGTCTGCATGTGATTTCACAGCGCATCGTGCATTGATGTCGCGCGCTGTTTAATTGCTGCAAGAGTCCTCAATTTCTCTGTTTTGTGTTAATCAGATATAATAAATAAGGACTTGATAGCAAGGAATTAGGCGTATTCAGTTCGGTAAACAACACAACGCAGATAACACACCGCTACATGAACACTGTTTTTTATAAAAGTTATGCTTTACATTGACCATTTTTATATATTAGGGTGAAGCAAATGATGAAGACACCCTCTCTGTGTGTTCTGAAGCAGTGGCTGAGGTGAATGCACTTGACTTTTTATTATGGCATATTTAAATGTGTGATGAAAAGCTTTCCTGTAGCTCAGTTGTTAGAGCATGGTGTTAACAATGCCAATGTCATAGGTTCAATTCCAGGGATTGCACATATTCAGAATCAACGTATAGTGTAATGCAAGTCGCTATGGATAAAAGCGTCTGCCAAATGTAAATGACAAAAAAAATGAGTGGCCCTTATCTCTTTTACTGTAGGATTTTTCACAACTTACCCCAGAAACTGAGGCCTCTACCATGACCGTGGTCATGTTTCAGGTGAAACCTAAAAGAAACCTAAAAGCCTAGAATTGGACTGCACACTAAAGAAGCTGGACTGTGAGCTGAGGGGTCACCAAATAAAACAGATCTCAGTATGTAAACTTCCTTAATTCAATTCAATTTTATTTATATAGCGCTTTTTACAATGTTACATTGCTTCAAAGCAGCTTTACATAAAAACAAAGAATAATAATAAAACACAGAACAAATGTCAGACATGTTAATGGTATTATTGCAAATAATATGTTTGGGATAAGAGTAATTACGTATACTAGGTCTATAGTATGTTTACGAACAAAGAGCTGACTGTGTTACGAAGCCGGGCTCCCGCGAGTAGCACAGACGTTTATTATGATGTTGGTTTTGTCGCATGTGTTTTATGTCCCTTGTGTTCTATGTCCCTTTCGGTTTTAGTCTAATTGTCATCACCTGTGTCTTCCTGATTATTATGTGTATTTAAGTTCCAGGTTTTGTGGGGTTAGTCGTGGGTTATTGTTTAGGAGTTGGTTATCGTTCAAGGTTTTTTCATTGTGTATATTCATTGTGTATGTCTTGTCTTGGTTTTTTTATTTATGCCCATATTATTGGATTACTCTTTTGGATTGCCCTTTGGATACTTCCGCCTGGTTTTGGATTACACGTTTAATCACCTTGATTAGTCTTTTGTATTTTCTCACTTCGTACTGCATGTTGCACATGTTGTTGTCCTTTTTGTTTTACAGTTGATATTTGTGTTCATTCTGGTGTTAATTATTTCATTAAATATCCTTTGTTTTAGTTCTGTGTCCTTGCTCTGTCTTTCAACCCAAACACAACCGTTCAGATTCAGACTGATCTGAATCAGATTCAGAACCATTCAGACTAAACCGATAAAGCCACAAAATCTATATAATAGACAACATCTTATGGGACAGGGCTATAAGGAATTTGTAATAGTACCATGAACTACAAAACATGCAAAAGCAGCATACATACATACATAAAATATATACAGTAAAATATTGGACGTTTACAATTTACAAAACAAAACCCTAGGCTAAGTTAGACGTCAGCAGTCTCGAAGCAAGCAAGCCAACAGGCGACAGTGGCAAGGAACCAAAACTCCAATGATATACAGATAGAGAAAAAAACCAAGCAACACTTAAGAACACTGAATATTTATTAATGCAACTTTCTCTTTTTTCCTCCCTAGCCACATTTACATTTACATTTAGTCATTTAGCTGATGCTTTTATCCAAAGTGACTTACAAATAAGGACAAGGAAGCAATTTCAACAACAATAAGACAACAAAGAATAAGTGCTATAGACAGGTCTCCGGTATTTCAGCACAGTATAAGGTGGTGACATTTTTATTTTTAAGGAGGTGCGGCTCCAGTAGTCACCTTGAACGCAAACATCAGAGCCTTGAATCTGATGCGAGCAGCTACTGGCAGCCAGTGCAACTGAATGAACAGCAAAGTGACACGTGCTCTTTTGAACTCGTTAAAGACCACTCCAGCTGCTGCATTCTGAATCAACTGCAGAGGCTTGAAAGTACAAGCCAGAAGCCCTGTGAGGAGAGCATTGCAGTAGTCCAGTCTGGAGAGAACAAGAGCTTGAACGAGGAGTTGTGCCGCATGTTCCGATAGGAAGGGTCTGACCCTCCTGATGTTGTAGAGGGTGAATCTGCAGGAACGAGCGGTTCTAGAGATGGGGTCAGAAAAGTTCAGTTGATCGTCAATCATTACTCCAAGGCTTTTGACCGTCTTGGATGGAGTAATGGTTGACCCATCAATCTGGATTCAGAAGTTGTGAAGAAGAGATGGGTTGAGTGAAACCGCAAGCATTCTGTTGAAGTTGAAGGTGATGGTCCTTCATCCAACACGATATGTCCGTCAGGCAGGCTGAGATGCGAGTCGGTATCGTGGGATCATCAAGGTGGAAAGAGAGGTAGAGCTGGGTGTCATCAGCATAGCAATGATAGGAAAAGCCATGTTTGTGAATGACGGATCCTAGATATGCCATGTAGATGGAGAAGAGAAGTGGTCCAAGAACTGAGCCCTCGGGCACCCCAGTGTCTAGATGTTGCAGGTTGGACACCTCTCCCCTCCAAGACACCCTGAACTGAAGTGCAGTACCCGTAACACCTAGTGATTTGAGCGTAGTCAGCAGGATCTGGTTGTTTACAAAAAAAAAGCGGCTGACAAATCCAGCAGAATAAGAACTGATGATTGGGAGTCCGCTTTAGCCAGTCTGAGGTCTTCAACAACCGAGAGCAGTCCAGTCTCGGTCGAATGACCTTTCTTAAAGCCAGATTGGTTGTTATCCAAGAGGTTGTTCTGGGTGAGAAAGGCAGAGAGTTGACTGAACACAACTTTTTCCAGGATCTTGGCCATGAATAGAAGCAGGGATACCGGTCTGTAGTTTTCAAGTAGTGTTGGATCTAGGTTGTGTTTCTTTAGCAGTGGGGTTACCCTAGCCTGCTTAACCCTCTGGGGTCGATAAACGCGCCGGCACGTTTTGAGGCATGTTTTGATGATAACGCTGAAATAAATGTTAAATGCTCTTGTCATTTTTGATCGTACAGATACAACCAATACATCTTCCAAATCTGTAATCGATACTTTTACATAAACCAATTCTAATCAATAACAAATATTCTCTTTTTAAGTAATCTATATGAAATTTAGAAGATGTATCATTTCTCCTGTATCACCTCATTACCGCTAATGTGACCCCGCCTCACACGGAGCGCGCTGTTCATATGTAAAATATCTGAGGCGAGTCAGGTCATCATGTGCACGCCCCCGAAAAGCTGCAGAAATCATTGAAGCTTCATCACAGAATTTACTCACTTTTTACACGAGTGAAGAAGCACTTCAGATGATTCTGGACAGCGAGTTCACCTTCTCCTCAGACAAAGAACGCGACTCAGATGACTTTTAGTTTTGAACAGAGCGCATATATGAACTATGCTATATATAAACAAATATAATATTATACTACGATGTCTCTTACGAAAATAACCATGGCTTTATTTATTTGACATTTTGTAATGTTAAGACTATATTTTTTCCAAACGGTGAAATTGTTCACTAAGCTTCTGCTCTGGTGTAAATGTTCTAAATGTGTTATACCTGGTCATTGGTATTCGCGATCGTCTGATGTGTAAATATATATAAAATATATAATATATATATATAAAATATAACACTTTCCGTGGTACCAGAGTAATTTCTTTGTTTTTACTGAATTAAAGAAACTGATTCTGTGTGATCTTTGTATATTCTTTTCTTTAGTGATCAAATTTAACTTAACCCTCTTATTAAATTAATGAAAACCTCAGTAACTCATAGCAATGAATTGAGAAATGGAAAAAAAAAGATAGAATAATGAACAGTTCGGTGGCTTTGGAGTAGTTAAAAAAATAGCACTTCCCCAAACGTTGCAGGTTTAGTCCAGCATGTAGAAAAACATTGAGTACGCTGAAAATACAATGGTTTTGGAGCAACAATCCAACTTCAGCTTTCCTCCTTTTCAGGGCAGCATACAAAGTCCTTTTGTGCATAAATGTCTAGCTGATATGAACACTCTCCTTTAGAGCAGTGTAAAAACAAGCTCAGACATTGAAGGATTCCATCCTTTTATTGTCTTACTACAGTTTTATTATGCTTATAAACATTTAATTACTGCTTTAATCGTTCATTAGTAGATTATTAAGTTTAAATAATTCCAATGATTAGAATTGTTTAATATGTGTTTGTTTTTAAGAATTAAAGAACATGCTGTGTGTTTTGTATGCTC
>JAZGTJ010013294.1:0-15117 GCA_036877575.1 Botia almorhae
CACACACACACACACCTTTTCTCTCTCTCTCTCTCTCTCTCTCTCTCACACACAAACACACACACACATTAACTAGTGATGATAAAAAAGGTGATTAAAAACAATAAAAAAACTGCTGATTACAGTTAACCAGTTACAACTAAACTGTTGACCAATAACAGACCTTAAGCTGTAAACTTTCCCTTACACAATAATTAATAAAAATTTTAACCTGAACTCTTTATGCTGATAAAAAGCAGCTCACATTATGCAACTACCCAATAACAATCATTCCATGCTTTCCGTATGATGGACGTTGTCTCTTAATATTTCCATAGTCTGTGTTATTACAGCAAAACACAATAGATTCTGCATGTGTCAAACAGCTGACGTTCAAAAGTGCTGTCTGTTGCGCACGCACGCGTGTACAGCAGGCCGTGTTCATGTAAGGACAAAAGTGTGATCCAGTGTTCATTGTGTGTGTTAAGATCAAATGATGTCAAACTGACATTTCCTGGGAAATCAGACCCGACAGCTCAAATGAGGAATTATTATTAGAATCTTACTGTGGTGAATCAGGGTAAGGAGATCGTGTTGAACATTGATTAGTCATGTCTTGCCTTACTTAAATTTACATAGAACTCTTGGCGCTATGGCACTACTATGTTTTTTTGGACATGTAGCATTATATTAAACTATAACATAGCACTTCCAGTACACACGGTATGTACCACACTGTCCAGTATCATCGCTGTCTCGTATCTCCACAGCACTTTTTCATAAAGGTACTTTCTGGTGTGATGCAAGACAAACCACAGCACTGACCTCTCCGCCTACAAATACATCACATGACTTCATCATCATGACCGAACAGCTGAGCGTTGTCATGTTGAGCGTTAGTCATCAAACCATATTTAAAGCTAAGCTGCATAAAACACAAACACCATAATGTGTGTGCACCATATGAACGTTTCCCTAATGTTTCCCTAAAGTAACAAAAACGTTAAAAATGTTATTTTGAAAGTTCTAGGAAGGTTCAAAACGTCAAAATTTTTAGAAACTGTTTTCATTTTATTGCTTGGTTATAAGGACGTTATTCAAACGTTGAATTCTGTAATTTTTTTAAACGTTCCACTAACAGCTTAACAAAAACATTTTAATATATATTATAAAACGTTAAACAATTGTTCTACTAACATTACCGCATGAACATTTTTGATAACTTTGAGAGAAAGTTGACAGGATGTTAGCCACTGTTCTGAGAGCGTTACCTGTTAGCCGGGTTTGTCATTTGTCAAAGCTGCAAATGTTACGGCTGTTACGCTGACACCATAACTGACTATTGTTGTTCACAGTGAGGATTGGCCAGCCATGATGGATTTGTGCAGTTGTTTAACTGCTCAGCCCCGCCCTCACCATGTCATTTTTAACATGGCCTACAATAGATTAAAGACTAAAAGCCACGACCTAAAAACCAGCCTAGTATCTTTTCTATAAACTCATTGTGTTGAGAAGCCAGTGGCATGAAAGCATGGCTAATGTATTAGCGCTGTGTTTGCATCCGTGTATTTACTGATGTTTAATGTTTAGTATTTGACTTGCGTGTCTAGCTACCTGCATTAGTGGTTGTCACACACAAAATACAGGGCCGCTTATCATCAGTATTTATCATCAAAAACAGAAGGAACTACTTAAGTATCAATATGAGTTGCACTCATCACCAACCTTGAAACATTTTTAACAACTAAAGCAAATAACACATTTCATCATTCATTCTTAGCTTGTCTGCCAGTGCTGGATTGTTTCTTTTCAATATGACACCTGCGTCTTTCACAACTCAGTCTGGGCTTCCTAAAGGTTCAGCATATCCTGATAAACCAGTACTTGTTGAATGAACAACAATAGTACCTTAAACGGTTTCTTTTCAAGAGTTTCTTGGCAATAATAACCACATTGACAAAAAATAAACTTAAGTGACAACCTGACCTGATATCTTTCTCTTAAAAAGCTGCTGAATTCTGATGTCGTAGCCGACTAATCACAGAATTACAATAATAAACAAAACTCAGCACAAACTCTCAGCTCTGTGTGTCATGCTAAAAGCGATTGGGCTTTTTTTAATAAGCTGATTTAAAGGTCCAAGCCACATAAACATTTCAAACAGTTTGTCTGCTGTATACCGTGAGTTTCATCTTAAAAGCACCATAATCCTGCCATGAGTTCTAAACACATCTCGGCCTGTGATGAACACTGGGCTGATAACGCAGTGAGTTACAGGTCACCTGAAGAGAGGACTGGAGCTGTTTCTCACTCCGCGAACATGACACACAAAAAAGTCCCACATCAAAGCACAATAATGCATTACCAGACATCTTGCATGAAGTGAAACTGGCCCAACATCAGTTTCAGAACTGATAATAACTGATGGTAAACCTCACAAACCTTCGCAGTGTGTAGGAGAACATTCAATCAAAATAATATAAACAACACTATTAAATATTGTATTAAATATACAATAAACAGAAAGTATTGTTTCAGTCTGATGACGTCATCATTACTCATGGCAGAATATGTTTATTACACCCTATGTATACTGTTACAAATAAACAAGTTACCTAGTAACCTATACATAAAATTCAATGTATTCATAATTATTCTAAAACTAATTTAGAACTAAAACTAGTTACACAGTAACACAAGTGAAATGCAATCCTAAAATAAATTCTCGTGTGACAATGAAAAGTCAGTAAGAAAACATTTGCCGTCACGCCAAGATGAAGAAAAATATTCCTATAAAAAATGACAACAACTGTTCTTTAACCACGATAATGAAATGTTAAAATTTGCACAAGCATGAACACACACACACACACACACACACTATGTTCAAGGGATGTGGACACAGATATAACTTATACAGTTACTTATACTGTACAAGTATGCTTATTTATACAGTATACGTATACAAATTTATTTTTAAATGTAATAAATGTAAAACGCAATTAATTAAGTAAATGTTTAATAGCCCAATGACACAATGTGAGCTCCGAATTTTTCATGACAAGGATATTTGAAATGTATATATCATCATTACGTTAATGATCACACTTAAACTGTTCATTATAATGTTTATAGTTATGATGGATCACTAATACATGACACTGATACT
This sequence comes from Botia almorhae, assembly GCA_036877575.1. NCBI lineage: Eukaryota > Metazoa > Chordata > Actinopteri > Cypriniformes > Botiidae > Botia > Botia almorhae. The sequence continues at coordinate 3,149 of JAZGTJ010013294.1, forward strand.
AACAACAGACTTGAACTCAGTATTGCCTGAAATCAAACTGATAACAGATTTGGCCTGGAGAACTGATTCTGCTAGTCAGTAAGAACAGGTGCTGAACTGGTTATATTAAAACCTCGGTTATGTGCAAACAAGAAAGTGTCTAACTCGATGTGAAAAGATGCATAACTAACTTCAAATGAACTTTAAATGACCGTTTTTATAACTCACAGCAATATTGCCTTATGAGAGATGTGTTTGCTTAACAGCACAAGTTTAATGACCTTGAATTTGGTTTTTAAACACAACCTTTCACCCTCAGCCACGGCTGACTTTTTGGGAAATACAGGTTTGACTTAGTGTTAACCAGCTACAAGCAGCAAACTCACTCAGTAAACCAATAGTATTCTCTCTTTATCATATCTAAAGAGTTTATGGATTAACTACATGTGCCAAAATGTTAAACAATCAGCTATTATATGCAAACCAAAGGGTTTTGTTAAAATGTTTTCTTTTGCTTTACTTGAAAAGTGTCTGAATGCGTTAAAATGCATCAATGATTAACAATGTATAATGTTGTCTTTCATTCAGTGATCTCAAGTGTTGTGAGCGTACTGTACACCAGCTAATCTCCTCCTGGGTCAAAAGTAAATGATTTCCTGTGATACTGAACTCGTATTACTGTGCTGTTATAAACAACGTTTTCCCGAATCAACACAATCTTAAACGAACACGTTCCCTTTAAGAAATATCAAATGAACCATCATGGCGAAAACGTCATAAAATCCCTTAATAAGGCCGCAGGTGCCTGACACGTTATTAAAAGTCCAAACCAAACAACAGTGTCCAGAAAATACTAAAACCATCAGTTCCATGATAATACAAACTGTGTGCGTTCACCCAGCTAACAATTTTAGGTTGTACGAACGTTTCCCCAACATTTCCATTAAGCAACAAAAACTTTAAACATTTTATTTTGAAAGTTCTAGGAACGTCTAGTTGTTTAGACGTTTTATCAACGTTATTGCTTGGTTATAAGAGCGTTATTCAAACATTTTATAATTCTGTAACGTTTTTCAAACATTCCTCTGACAACTTTGGAAAAACGTTTTTGATATGTATGCTCTATAACGTTAAAAAACATTCTACTAACGTTACCGCAATAATGCAGATGACACACTACCTGTTCTCGGGATATACAGGGTAAGGAAGGTCTGCGGGGCATCTTACAACTTCCATAATAGCTGCTTGATGTTTCTCCTAAAGAAACGCAGCTGGATCTTCTCCTTGGTCTAATCACGGGAACTTTCTCCTCCGCGTTAGGAGTCCTGTTGGCGGTCTCTCTCGGTGGGTAACAGTGATCAAAACAGAGCGCCAGGAGAGACCCGGAGACCCCGGCCGTGCACGCCAGTACCGGCCTGAGAGATGGAGACAGACCGCCGAGGCCGGTGAAGGACAGCAGCCACACCAGACTGGCGAACAGCAGAATCAGGACACTGTGCTTGAGTTTGAGAGCGGGGACCAGAGTGAGCAGACTCACGCAGCCCAACACAAACAGCAACCTGGCCATCGTTTGGATCTGGTGGTGCTCATCTCCCCACTGCAAAAAGCGCAAAACCATCCAGTCCCCAAAGTAACAGGATGCTGGTAAAGACAACAGCCAACAGCTGCCGCTCTCTCTCTTTTTCCTCCTCAGGTAGAGGGTCATAAAGAAATTCGCACAGCAGATGCTGAATAAACAACTGATGGACTGGGAGAAACCAAACAGAAAAGTCCGCAGCTCCGAAACGCCGCTTCTGGAAATGAAAACGGAGAGCGCCAGCGCTGCGAGCGCGCCCGCGCACAGACTCGATCCGCGGAACAGTTTGGAGTCAAGGGTGTCCCCATTGCAAAACCTACAGACGTGGAATAAAAAGCCCCTCGGGTGGTCCTGTTTTAATGGAGTGACGCAGCTCTTCGCGTAGCCGTTTCTTAAGATCTCCGCGCTGTTGGCGTTGCCAAAGACACCGTCGTGCTGTCTGATTTTACCGTGCGAAACCTCTCCTTCTTCCCGCACAGCCATGTTGTCCTCCGCCGGCGCTTCTTAAACTTTCATACCTCACGAAATTAACTCTCCGCGCGTCGGCGTTTCGCTACATGACGGCCAACGCGCTTCGTGGTCGCTCAGACGCGCTGGGGCATTTTGGCGAGGAGGAACGAGGGGCAAATGTTGTTGTTTTGTCAGCAGACTCGAGCTCTATGTCGCCGTCTAGGTGCGACAATTCGTAACAATAATGACTAGTGCGCGAGACGCAGGCACGCGCGCCTCGCGAGCGCAGCCGGACCGCGCGCGCCGTAAATTAATCTTGCGCTCCATCTGGATGTTTTCACTAAACGCGCTGATGTGTTTACGCTTTAAACAATGCTGTAGAAGGAAGTGCGTGCGTGTACGAAAAATCACCCTCGATCCGAAACATAACCACGCCACAGGCCACAGGAATGCGTGTTCGAGTGTGACCTATAAATATCATAAGCAGTAAATATTGTAAGCAATGCGACTGTGTACGTTTAATGTCCTTGTGGTATGATTATGCGGAGGATGGTAACATGTGATAGTACTGGTTCACTAATCGGTAACGTAAACAGCAGAGATTACATTTATGACGTTCATAAAGCAGAAGCACGTGCACCACAAGAGGTCACTAATATGGGTATATGATATATATGATATGGAAATGATGGCGTTTTAAAATCCAGATTAATCTAGGTAAGGTAACATGCGTTGATATAATGACAAATATCAAGTTATGTATTGATTAAATGTTAAGATATCTGATCCTTTGTGCCTTGTCCCTTTTTCAGGGCTAATAAACAATGTCGTAAATGCCCCTCAGCTTCAGACAGAAAGAAAATGCGTGCTTAAAAGTTCTGGTTTGGGCTTTTTCCTGAAGTGTAAACAAAAATGTTTTTAATAGGCTTAAACGAGTCACGTTTGCTAAAAGAACCAAATATAGACGTTCTTAAAAATAAGTTATACATGTTCCCTTTAAATGAGAAAAACAATTAATTCATTTGACTATTTGCCAGTCCAGATGGCAATAACATGTTTAGGCCTTGATTAAAGATTACCAGTATGAATAAAACATAAAAACCTACACGGATAAATAATTTATAATAAACACTGCAATATTTCATTAAAACAGGAATAGTAAATGTCTAAGGTCTAAATTACATAAACAGTGAATGCGAAATTTTTAACGTTAGCTGAAAACTCCCGTGTCCCAAACGTAACGTGTGTGCGCCACATCTACAGCAAACTTTACACGAAACGCCTTCGCGTAGTCTAGTGTATTTTGTCCCTTTGGTCGCCCTGTAGTATTGATGTGGCTAAGTCGGTCTGAGTTCCACGTCATTCGGGAGGATCAGATCTAGACACGGATGCGCGTACAGAGGAGAAAGCTCTGAGACCTGTCTAAAAGGTAACGCATTAACACCTCAACAGTAAAGTGTATTAATGAAAACCGTTTGTGTTGTTATTTTGAGCCGTTTCGAGAACCGAATCACAGATCGTCTGTGTTGGTTTTTATCGCAGACGATTAGCCTGCTAGCTGCTGCTGATCGCGCAAGCTGTGACAAACATGTACTGTGCTATCCGTTAAAACTTTGTTATATTAAAGACACGTTTTGACAATATCTGCTAAATAAATCTTTTCAGCAATTCGCAGTGCGGCCATAGATCATCGGATCTCTTATAGCACCTCTTTAGGCCCAAAATCTTAAATGAGGAAAACTAAGCATTGAAATAGTTCCAAAACGCATTATGCGGGTGCCATGTCATTTTGGACGTGTCCCTTGTCAGTGCCAGGGTGTATAACTTACAGTTGTTTCATGTAAATATTTAAGTATATGTACATGTCACATTACGGTAATTATTTGCTATTACAAGTCATATCAGAGTACCATCTGACGTCATCACTATACCATTTGACTGCCACAGTACGTTTTCGTAAGTTTGTGAGAAGCTTGCGTGTCATATTACAACCCGTCATTAAATACATTAGTATCCAACGTCTGAGCTTCTTTTGCTGCAGTAATTGACTCCATTTGAACCCCTTTCAACTTTTTATGTGTTGCTATCTGTGTTAGGAAACCTCATAGACATTCTCTCTAAGTGAAGAAAGAGAAGCTGACATCATGACAGCCGCAGAGAATGTGTGTTACACTCTCATCAACGTCTCCAATGACTCTGAACCACCATCAGAAGTCAGCCTGAAAACTGATTTAGGTAATGTTTACCTATGGACATTTGCCAGTACATGAACCACATAAAATTAAAGCAATAGTTCACCAGAAAAAAAAGAAAATTCTTCCATCATTTACTCACCCTGATGTCAATCAAATCCTGTATGACTCTTTGCTTCAGAGGAACACAAGAAAACACATTTTGCAGTACGTTAGTAACCAAACAACAGTGGCACCGATTAACTTTCATGGTGTGGACACAAAACCACCACAACATTTTTAAAAATATCTTCTTTTGTGTTTCACAGGAGAAAAAAGATTTGGAATGAGGGTTTCAGTTTGGGGTGAACTATCTTTTTAATGTTGCAGTAACTGAACTGACTCTGTTTTTGTTACAACAGAAAAGGGGGAGATCAAGGCCAAGACTGAGGCTTTGAAGAAGGTCATCATCATGATCCTGAATGGTGAGAAGCTGCCTGGGCTGTTGATGACCATCATCCGGTTTGTCTTGCCTCTTCAGGATCACACCATTAAAAAGCTGCTCCTTGTTTTTTGGGAGATCGTTCCCAAAACTACTCCGGATGGCAAACTTCTTCAGGAGATGATCTTGGTTTGTGATGCCTATAGAAAGGTAGGCATGAAACACCACTGGCTTGTTCTCAGCCAAATTCTCTGTTTCTTAATCTGAACATGCCATCTACACGATGCATCCGTAGGATCTCCAGCATCCCAATGAGTTCATCCGCGGCTCCACCCTGCGCTTCCTGTGCAAGCTGAAGGAACCGGAGCTGCTGGAGCCCCTCATGCCGGCGATCCGTGCCTGCCTGGAGCACCGGCACAGCTACGTGCGCCGCAACGCGGTCCTGGCCATCTACACCATCTACAGGTGGGCCGCTGTTCCTTTGGATTGCACCAGTTTGATGCGCAAACGAGACCGCGTAACAACACGTTCTGTTTCCCTTTAGAAACTTTGAGAATTTGATCCCAGATGCTCCAGAGCTGATTCATGATTTTCTGGTGAACGAGAAAGACGCCAGTTGCAAGAGAAACGCTTTTATGATGCTGATTCATGCTGATCAGGTCCGTAATCTGATTATGAAATCTGATTTTAAGTGAAGAGTTAATCTCTTTAAGGAAAGACTAAAATATACTGTCATTGTGTTAATGCAGGACAGAGCTCTGGATTACCTGAGCACCTGTATTGATCAGGTGCATACATTTGGAGACATTCTACAGCTTGTCATCGTGGAACTGATCTATAAGGTGAGAGAGTTTATACTTTAAAGTCATGTAAACTCAGGTGAGACTCAGGTGTGCACCCACGCTTCACAAATGATCTATCGTCATATCGTCGTGTTTTGTTTAGGTCTGTCATGCCAACCCGTCAGAGAGAGCTCGATTCATCCGTTGCATCTACAACCTGCTGCAGTCCTCCAGTCCTGCTGTTAAATATGAAGCAGCCGGCACTCTGGTTACACTGTCCAGCGCTCCCACCGCCATCAAGGTAGAGCATGTGATACCAGAACATGTGATGGGGGAAGAACAAATGAGCAGAGTTTACTGAATAATGTTAATGCACTTTGAGTGATACAGTGGTGGTACAGTATAAGTAATAGAAACAGTGAAGAACAATAAGTAAAACAGAAAAGCGAGGAAATGCGTATGGATAAGAAATTTACTTGTATTAATATACTTGTGGGGACATTTGGTCCCCATAACACAGTGAGTATCAGCAAAACACACACAAGTTACTTGTGCTCCGATTGTCAGATCCATCACTTGTAAGTGTAGTGGAATGATTTAGATGTGAATTTCGTCTGTTTTAGGCGGCTGCTCAGTGCTACATCGATCTGATCATTAAAGAGAGCGACAACAACGTCAAACTTATTGTTCTGGACCGACTGATTGAGCTGAAGGAACATCCAACACACGAGCGAGTTTTGCAGGTACACACGAGTTCCTCACCTCATTAGAATCCACAAATAAACATAACGGTGCGCCTGATGCCTCTGTTGTCTGTTTTCAGGATCTGGTGATGGATATTTTGAGGGTTTTGACGACTCCCGATCTTGAGGTCCGCAAGAAGACCCTGCAGCTGGCTCTGGACCTGGTGTCATCTCGTAATGTAGAAGAGGTGCGTGCTCGTCTGCCATTTTTCAAACACACATACGCATTTGGGGCAGTTTGTGGCCTACTGGTTAGAGAGTCAGACTTGTAACCAGAAGTTTGCTGGTTCGATTTACAGTGTGTTTAACTTACTACTCAAGTATGTGTGCACTAACTGGCCAGGTTAAATGCAGAGGACAAATCCAAGTATGGGTCACCATATATTGTCCATATGGATCCACCATATGGATCAACATGTCACTTAATTGATCGTTGGCTTCATCTCTTTGTTCCACAGCTGGTTATAGTGTTAAAGAAGGAAGTCATCAAAACCAACAATGTCACCGAGCATGAGGACACAGACAAGTACAGGCAGCTGCTAGTTCGCACTCTGCACTCGTGTAGCGTGCGCTTCCCTGACATGGCAGCCAATGTCATCCCTGTGGTACGTTAACACGCTGCACACGCGGATACATTTATTTATTTTTTTAGCGTTAAAACACTCTGTTAATGTGTTTTACATTGAAGCAGGTGACGTGTGCACATTTTTTTAACTTACAACACGTTTTGTCAACGTTTCATGTGCAGAGACAACTGAAAGCGATGTGTTATTTAAACGCGGGTGTTTGTGACATCACAAACTGTGATGTGCTGATTGTTTTACATTTCAAGCAAACGAATGTTGAAACAGTGAAAGTCGCGCAACCGTACCGTTTATAAATTCACACGCGTCTGTGGTTTGCGTGCGGTCACAGCTGATGGAGTTCCTGAGTGACACCAACGAGGCGGCCGCTGCCGACGTGCTGGAGTTTGTTCGCGAGGCGATTCAACGGTTCGACCACCTCAGACCTCTCATCATCGAGAAGATGCTGGAGGTCTTCCACGCTATCAAGACCGTCAAGTAAGAGATGTGACAGCTCCATAAATCCAATCTCATAAATCAACCGCTGTATTTATCATTTCCTGGGTTTTATGCTGAAGCTCCTGGTCGTATTTATGTCAGTACAATGTCTGGTTTACAGTAACGTACAGGTGATGTTATTTCGTTGGAGTGGTTTTTAACGAGGCGCTTGTGTTGCAGGATTTATAGAGGAGCTCTGTGGATTTTGGGGGAATATTGCAGCACTAAGGAGGACATCCAGAGTGTGATGACGGAAGTGCGCAGGTCTTTGGGAGAGGTGTGTAGCGCAGCAGATCCAAGATTATACAATTAACAAGATGCTGCACTTCTATTACTTTGAATGGGGGAAAGTGCAGAGCTCAATATGGACGCTCTTGCGAAGGAAGTCCCGCCTACTAGTAGAAAGAGCCAATCATCAATCTGAACAATTCTTTGGGGAGGGGCTCTGTACAGGGTTGTGAGGTACTTAACAGCCAAACAGGCAAATTTAGTGACTAAATGACTCCTAAAGACTGTTCTAAACACTGTTTGTGTAACTGTTTCAGCCAATCAGTGCTGATCTCACACAACGTTGTTGTGGTCTTCAGCAGCTTAAAGACATGTTTTGTTCTCGCTCAGATCCCCATTGTGGAGAACGAGCTGAAGAAGGAGGCTGGAGAGGTGAAGCCGGAGGAGGAGGTGAGTGCAGCCCCAGCTCCTAAACTGGTGACCGAAATGGGCACCTACGTCACTCAGAGTGCTCTCAGCACCTCCAGGCCGTCCAAGAAAGAGGAGGACAGGTGATGATCTCCCCTTACTGACGCATCATAGAACACGTCCTCCATATTACACCTCTAACACATCACCCCCGTGTTCTCTAGACCTCCGCTAAGAGGTTTCCTGATGGATGGGGACTTCTATGTCGCAGCCTCATTGGCTACCACCCTCACCAAAGTGGCCCTGCGCTATGTTGCTCTTGCCGAAGACAAGAAAAGACAAAACGTAAGTTACTTTAAAAATAAAACGAAGGGGCATGGCTTTGGCGATCGCTCTGAAGGGAGGGCGGGATCTTATGCTGTCAGAGCTAGCTTGCTATTGCTAGCCTCTCCAAAATGTCCTACCCAGACCTTTAATATAATCATCCAAGTCTGATCTGTAATGAATGTTACTGCTTTGTTTGCAGGCATTTGTGGCAGAAGCCATGTTGATCATGGCCACCGTCCTCCATCTGGGCAAGTCCTCTCTACCCAAGAAGCCCATCACCGATGATGACGTGGACCGCATCTCACTGTGCCTGAAGGTCCTGTCCGAATGCTCGCCCCTCATGAACGACATCTTCAACAAGGAGTGCCGCAGGTCCCTCTCCCACATGCTGGCCGTCAGACTGGAGGAGGAGAAGCTTTCCCAGAAGGTGAACATTTTTCAGTTGCGTTGCGGCACACTTTTAACCTTGATAATTAATTGCGTTTTACTTGTTGTTTTAATAGAAAGAGTCGGAGAAGCGTAACGTGACGGTTCAGGCGGACGATCCGATCTCCTTCATGCAGCTCACCGCAAAGAACGAGACGGCATCCAAAGAGGACCAGTTCCAGCTCAGTCTGCTAGCTGCTATGGGAAACACTCAGAGAAAAGAGGCTGCGGACCCACTGGCCTCCAAACTCAATAAGGTCTGTAGAGGAGTTCATGTGTTGATGTTTGCCTGCCGTGATAGAGGCATGTTGATCGAGACTATTCGGTTCTTTGTAGTGTGTGATCTGTCACCACCAGATGGCGCAGTGGTTCAGTGGATGAAAACATAAACGGTGACGTCAGGCAGCCGTTTAAGAACGTTTCGCCCATTCGAAGCATCTCATGTTCAAATATTTTCATCTCTCCGTTAATGTTTTATTCTCCAGTGAATAATTTGAATTGAGGGCTTTCATTGTATCGCAAAAATATGTACGGCATAATTTAGAGTCTGACATTATTACAAAATAAACCACAGAAAATGTGTTTATCATCATTGCAAAGCAAGTTCATGACAAATCGGTGTTCAACACTATCTCCTTATCTGAAACCTCAATTCGCAACAATATGTTTTAAGTAATGATTTATAAGTAGAGCTGTCTGGCTGATTTCCTGGCAAATGTCAGTTCGGATTTGTTTGACTATCATATACCTAAAGAAAAGTACAGAAATTAGCCTTTTATGTTTTAAACAGAAATGGTGAGGGACAGAAAAAATGACAGATTGACGCTTTAAGTAGCTTCACTAAAGTAGTCTGACCGAGTGGTCTGATATCACTAAATCCCTGAATGTATTGTAGTTTAATAATCAGACCCCTGGATGGCACAGTCGACCAATCAGAATCAAGTATTTCATAGATTTACATGCTATTATCTTTTAGTAACTAGACATGCTGTATGATTTAAACTCATACGCTCCCTGTTGTCTTCCAGGTGACTCAGCTGACTGGTTTCTCAGATCCAGTCTACGCAGAAGCGTATGTTCATGTCAACCAGTATGACATCGTTCTGGATGTCCTGGTTGTTAATCAGACCAGCGACACTCTGCAGAACTGCACCTTGGAGCTGGCAACACTCGGTAGTGTGAAAAGTTGTTCCTTTCATCGATTGAATGTCTCTTTTCCAATGCATGTTTCACTGAACACAATCTTCAACCCGCAGGTGATCTGAAATTGGTGGAGAAGCCCTCTCCTCTCACGCTGGCTCCTCACGACTTCGCCAACATCAAAGCCAACGTAAAAGTGGCCTCCACAGAGAACGGCATCATCTTCGGAAACATAGGTTTGTGGAATTATCCAGCTCTGCTCATTTAAACCTGCACCGGTTTGGAATTTCTTATGAAGAATCCGAACACTATCTTTTGCAGTGTATGATGTGTCGGGAGCAGCCAGCGACAGGAATTGCGTGGTACTCAGTGACATTCACATAGATATCATGGACTACATCCAGCCTGCCTCCTGCACGGACGCAGAATTCCGACAGATGTGGGCGGAGTTTGAGTGGGAGAACAAGGCAAGTCTGGAGATTGGGGAATTCTTGGGAACATTAAACAATACTAATATTCTAATATTAATACTAATATTAGTTTAGTAGTGATTTATCCATTCACATAATTGGGAAGTAATTTATCCATACTAAAAAACACATAACTAAAAAAAAATTTATGTGCCCTCGTAATCTTTATAATCAAAAAGTGGAAATGTACTTCCCATCCTGAATGACATACCTTCTCTGATGATGTCAGTCTGACAACTTGGGCGGAGCCAGAGCTGTTAACCACTCCCCTCCAACAGTCAGTCCACTACAAGTTTTTGAAATGTACTTTTCTAGAGCTGCTCCATTCTAGAGCCAGTTAATTCTAGGGCCATCCAACCGACACTGAAGTCGGTTGCGACGTCCAATCCACACAGACTTTAATCTCTGTTCTGTTATGCGGAATGTCTGGAATTTTGTTCTCGTTTGTTTCCTCACAGGTTACCGTGAACACCAACATCATCGATCTGAGCGAGTATCTCCAACACATCCTGAAGTCCACCAACATGAGGTGCTTGACCCCAGAGAAGGTACTTTATTACATAGGAAACCAGTAGATGCCTTTATATTCACATTTGTATTGCATAGAACAGAACAAAGCGCCTCACGTCATGTTTTCTTGAATCAGGCTCTTTCTGGCATCTGTGGCTTTATGGCAGCAAACCTGTATGCCCGCTCTATATTTGGGGAGGACGCGCTTGCAAACGTCAGCATTGAGAAGCCCATCCACTTGGGCCCTGACGCGCCCGTCAGTGGTCATATTCGCATCCGCGCCAAAAGCCAGGTAACGCCCCTACTGACCCGTTCAATCAACACGCCACTTGTACCATTTCAATAACAAAGCTTTGGGGTATTTACAGTAAACACTGTTTGCAGGAACAGATGTGTCAACAGATCCTCTGTTAGAACTGAAGCGAGTTTGTTTCGGTGTAAACTGTCACACGAAATTTAAACTTTCTCCCCAGTCATCAATAATATTAAAATATAAATTTTCAATCGATTTCCTGAGCTCCCTGTTTGATTTAAGTCCTCTGTGTCATTGAATTTTAATGGTGACATTTTAATGGTTAATTATGATTCATTTGTTATTCAAAGCTGTCATATATGTTTACATAACATGCATTTGGCAGACCTTGTTATCCAAAGCGACTTATTATGCATTTTTAGTTATACATTTTTATCACTGTGTTCAGTGCATTTGTGACCCTGAGATTCGAACCCACAACCTTTGCGCTGCTCTACCAGTTGAGCTACAGGAACATTTTAAACATCCTTGTTCCTAAATATCCTGTTAGGAAAGTCTCTATGATAACCGCATGATGTGTTTATTTGTGTTTTGTTAATAGGGAATGGCTCTGAGTCTGGGCGACAAGATCAATCTCTCCCAGAAGAAGACGCTCTTGTGAAGTTCACAGACTGAGGCTGTTGTGTGAGAGGGCGAGATGCAGCTCAGAAGTGCTGTTGTTGTTCCTGTCTCTTATCTTCTGTGTTGCTCGTTTCTGTCTCTCTCTGCAGTGCTGTATGTGCACAATCTAAACCAGGGGTGTTAAACTGTGTCCTGCAGAATTTAGACCATGATTAGCTGGGCCAGATGTGCTTAATTAGGGTTGGAGCCAAACTCTGTAGGACGCCGGCCCTCCAGGAACTGAGTTTGACACCCCTGATCTAAATGCTTCAGTCCCAATAAAACATTTCTGAAGAGGATTATTTTGACATTTTCTACCAACTAGATTCTTCTTAACTGCTCT
>JAZGTJ010013295.1:0-15117 GCA_036877575.1 Botia almorhae
CTGTTCTACCCGTCTTGTTGTCTATTGCCCCCGTCTTGTCTCAAGTGTCTCCTGTCTTGTCTAATGTGTTATCTAATGTCATGCCCGTTTTGTCCACTGTCCTGCCTGTCTTGTCTCATGTCTTGTTGTTGTCTGGTCTTGTTTTGTCTGCACGCCCTTGTGGTTTTTAGTTCCTGCCTGTCTGTCTTGTCTGTCGAACCCCCCTTCCCAGTTGGTCGGTGGTCCGTGGGACGCCCAGGGTGCGTCCCTTAAGGGGGGGGTTCTGTCATGTTTGATTTGTTTAATAAAACTTTATATTTTAACCGCTGCCTGCATTTGGGTTCTCCCTTCTTGTACAAACCTGACACCAGTGTGCCTTGGTACAATTAATAATGCCTTTTCTTTTTCTATGAAACTGCAAGTTGCGTGCAGAGGAGTGTTAGAAAAAGTAGGTATAAATGGTATAGATAATTACAAAAAAATGGAGGTGCTTGCTTTTTAAATTTTACTTATATATTTTAATTAAGGTTTTTAATAATACATTTTACATACATATCTTATAAATATTGATATGGTTTTTCTGGTTTTAAATATCTTTTAAGGTTTTTATTATGCATTAAGGTTTTTTAAGGGGTTTAACATCTCCATTTTTCAAACCAAGGTTTAAAGGGTTTTAATGTTATTAAGGTTTTAAAAAATGTTTGGTCACTGTTTTCTTGATGAGATAATGGGTGACTGGAATGAACTATGACCAGATGAACTATGGATTCTGGGGGAGGAAGTACAATATCCTCCTAACATGGGTTGATTAAAAACATGGTATTTTAAAGTGTATCGTTTTAAGGTGAAGATTAGAAATCTTCAAAATGGGGAAATGAGGTGGAAATTAATCATGTTATTCATAATGTATTGTATATACTTGTATTCTTTCAGTATCTGCTTAGCTTGGAAACAACTCCTAACATGGTCAGATTATTGCACAGACATTCTGCACCTATGCATGGGAATGTGGGTGTCAGAGAATATATTCACTTTAACTTTATCACTCAAAATTCCTATGCTAATTTTGAGGTTTCAATGTCTTTTCTGATGCACACACAAAGCAACTGTTTCTAGCGGTCACTACATAAATCTACAAAGACTATTGGGGCCTCAAAGCACATGTCTCAGGAGAATAAAAGACAGGGATATATAGTAAGGGGCACACTTTCTTTGCATGCAACTGATGTGACAGTGTTACTGTTTTGCTGTGCAGTATCTCAATAAAATATTTTTGTAAAACTTTTACTCCTCTCAATTTTGTCCCTTTTTCACCACAATAGTTGTCCTGTGGACAGATTCCCCCACCTGAGCTGTGGATTTCTGCAGCTCCTCCAGAGTGACCATAGGCCTCTTGGCTGCTTCTCTGACAAGAGCTCTCCTTGCTCGGTCTGTCAGTTTAGGTGGATGTCCATGTCTTGGTGGGTTTGCAGTTGTGGTATACTTGCTTCTTGAGATGTTCAAAGCTTGGGATATTTTTTTAGAACCTAACCCTGCTTTAAACTTCTCCACAACTTTATCCCTGACCTGTCTGGTGAGTTCCTTGGTCTTCATGATGCTGTTTGTTCATTAGTGTTCTCTAACAAACCACCAAGGCCTTCACAGAACAGGTGTATTTATAGTGTATTTATACTGAGACTAAATCAGACACAGATGGACTCTATTAACTAATTTGGTGACTTCTGAAGGCAATTGATTGCACTGGATTTTAAATTATTATAATTTCAATTATCAATTATGTGCTACTTTGTGTTGGTCTATCACATAAAATCTCAATAAAATACATTTAGTTTGTGGTTGTAAGGTGACTTACAATATGTAAGGTGATGTTACAGTATGCACTGTATGTCTATGTTTTAATATGTTGTTAACATTTCAAAAATCTAGTATGATTTAACCATGATGCTTTTAAATACATTTAAACATGAAGCCATTACATTTTAACATGTTTTAACATATATTAGCATGATGCAAGCACATTGTAGTATGACATTAAAACATTTTAACAGGATTCTAACACATTTTATTATAATGTTAAAATCCTTTAACAAGATGCTAGCATGTATTAGCATGTTGCTAGTATGATTTTCCATAATGCTAACATGATTTAATATGATATTATGAAGGGCATGGCTGTTTTCATAGTAATAAATAAAGACTACCTGCTAGTATGACTCAAGAGAGACCTTTTTCAACAGAAGTCAAAGGGGTGGTTGCTAGGGTACTGCAGCTGGTTGTTAGGGCGTGGAGTTGAAATGTCACCATTTGTTGCTGCTTGCTAAGCTTGGCAACATAAGCCCACTCACAACCCACTTTTTATCCAAAAAAAGGAGGAGAAAAAGATGCAAGAGAGCTTCACAAACACCACTAATCTTAAATACATTAACAATATACTATAAATACAAATAATATATACTACCAGACAAAAGTTCAGAAACATTTACTAATACATTATTCATATTTTTTTTATATTAATAAAAACACATATGTACCTCTGGGAATTATGTTATGACTAATGATAATAATAAAAATAGATTATATTCTAGCGTTTTCGATGTAGTCACCCTTTGCCTATAATGCCTACAAACCCTTTGCCTTGCACACGCAGGCCTCACTGCCTAAGGGGAGATTCGATCTGTGGACCGTGATCTCCTTAAAGGCTGTAAAGAAGAAGAACACCTGACGCCAGCAGAATACTGGGAGTCATCCTCGCGAAGGGGGTTACCTGTGCAGGCCAACACCCTGTGCCAGACCACGCTCTGAGCCCACAGCAGACACTTCTTCTTTTCCTGCCACCCCAGGTGTTTCAGGGGGTAGACATACCCGGTGGTTCATCTGTCCAGAATTCTCTTGGCAGTTCACTGCTTCAGGTGACTAAACAGATACACAAGATAGTATCACTCTTGGACTTTTTTGGAAAATGGAAGCTTTATCCCAATGGCTGTTAAGTGCAGTAGAGCGAGGGTACCGAATTCACTTTGCTTCCAGTCCTCCTTGTTTCAATGGCATTTTGCAGACTGTGGTAGTAGGAGAGTAGCATTTAGTCTTGGCCTGGTAACTAGAGACTCTCTTGGCAAAATGGGCTATAAAACATGTTCCCCGAAGTTTACCAGTATTGAGTGCTTCTTTTCAGCCTAGCTCTATGGCTAATGCCTGTTAAGAAAATGGTAAAGCCATTTTGTACCCTAGACCAGATTATATTCCCAAGGTGCCTGCTGTGGCTGGTCACCCAGTGATACACCGCTGTTTGAGTCGCTGGAGCGAGTTTCATTCATTGTGTCCAGTTAGAGCTTTGAGGATCTATGTCCACCGCTCAAGCCAGTGGCATAAGACCTCTCAGCTTTTAATCTGTTTTGGTGGCTGCTTCTGAGGTAATGCAGTCACATCTTTGGGCATTACAGCTGATTCTACCAGGAGTGAAGCATCATCTAAGGTTCTGCCTAGGGGAGCATCATAAGTAATGTTTGTGATGTGGCAGGCTGGTCCTCTCCCCACACGTTTATTAGATTTTACATGGATTTTATTTTTTAGTTTAGACTTTAATTCAACTCCAGGCACTCAGCTCCTCCTGGGTTGACAGGTCTAAGTCTGCTTCTGATGTTTATGTGCCAGTGTTTCACAGCATCTGGGCAGGTCTTCCCTCACTGTGGCATAGTGGGCATTATCGTTACCCATAGCGTCAAGTTTGATGCAGCGTCAGGGAACGTCTCAGGTTACATATGTAACCCAGTTCCCTGAGACAGGAAACGAGATGCTGCGTCACTTTGCCACACCCCTGTCTTGCCTGCACAGCCTTCCTTTAGACTTGAATCTCATGACATATTTTGCAGGCACCATTTAAAAGTTTAAATAAATAGGCCTGATTTTACATGTGTTCAGACTCGGGTGCGCCTGAAGCGTGTTCCCCATAGTAGTTCCAGTAGTTACCAGTTCCTATTCGGACTACATTTTCCATGAGTCCCGTGCCTATTATTTCCTGTTTGCCACACCTGATCCCAATCAAGCAGACTATTTAAACCCCAGACTCTGATAGACTCATTGACTGACTCAGAGTCTGATAGACTCTATGAGTCTGATAGACTCATAGACTCATTTTTTGCCCCTGCTAACATCTCAGAGTGTTTTTCCCATTGTTGTTTACATGGTTTGTATTTGAATTGTCTATTATGTTTCTGTTTGTTTGCTGCCTGCCTTTTTGACCTTGCCTTGGATTACGTTTTTGATTGATATCTGCCTGCCCCGACCACTGCCTGTCTTACCGTTATTGAGTTTGTCTATTCCCTATTGCTCTGTTTGCCAGTATTTGACCCATTGCGTGTACGTAATCTCAGACATTTTCTAGGGTGTGATACCAAGATACTTTTTAAACTGTATTGAAGGAGATTTAAAACCCTGAGAAACATTTAAGTCAAGTGTTTCTATACTGTTGACTGGTACTTTGACCAGTAAACATTTGTCTGGTTTCTGATTTCCATTCTCCCTAGTTTTTAATCACATATTATAATGTAGCAAAATGGCAATTAACAGCTTTATTTATACACCCCTGCACGATGATTGGTTGGATTACATGACCGTACTCCTCCCAAACTTTGTTAATAAAACATATAACATTAATAAAATTCATTTCACGAGTTTGCACTAACATGCAAACGTAAATGATCATAGATGCATATTTGCCGTGCTGTCCGGAGGGATATTTTAAAATTGACATTGAAAACGCGGCGTAGAAATAAAACAAGGAAATAAAACGAGTGCGCCCACATGTAACGGACGGGAGATAGGATGAGCACAAAGCAAAGCTCGACCAGAAGGGCTCTCGCAGCATCCGACGAATGGGTGGGTAAGCCCCATCAGCGGTTGGGTAGTTTGGACGTAGACGAAAGCATATCAGTTCAGTCAGCTTATCGGCTCAGTCAGCTCTTTGTTCGTAAACATACTATAGGCCTAGTATACGTAATTAGTCTTATCCCACACATATTATTTGCAATATAATACCATTAACATGTCTGACATTTGTTCTGTGTTTTATTGTTCTGGCTCGACCAGAAATTTGGATTGATGAAGGTGAGGACCAGGTAGTCCTGCACGACTTCCGAATGGGGTGCCTGCACACCGACATGATTTATCACTTGTTATTGTTCTTGTTATTGTTGCGTCTGTTGTCTAAGCAAATATGTAACAGTTTAAGTCACATACTTAAAATAGCTCACACTGGCTTATCCAGCAGTACCCAATGTGAGCGTCCGACGACGCCTAGCAAAATAGGCTCACTGCTCTTCAAGCGGGAAGGGCTCAGCCAGTGCTTTAAAAGGATAAGGCTTTGCACGTGAACCTGCAGTAACAAGTAAAGAAGCTATGATGGTATTTTTTTGGATGAGAGAAAACAGTGTGATTGGTGAGACAAAAATAAAGGGGATGATTTAGATACACAGGTTAAAGGTTGATGAAGTTGGAGGAGCACAAGTAACAGCTATTATGTAATTCACTGATTAAGGCTAGGTGAGCATTTCGGATATGGAAGTGGCTGGATCTGATGTAAGTTTTGAAGGCTTCTGATGACCAGCGGCCTAAAGCTTGATTTTGTGAGAGACCTTTTTGAGCGGCTGTGGTTGCTGCACCTATATGAAATGAGTGGCTAGAAAATTGGTCTGCTAGGATACCAGACTGAGTGAGAATTAGTTTTAAGTGTTTATAAATCTTGTTGCAGGGTGATTGGAGTCATCGATGAAAAGTGGATCATTTGGAAACTGAACCAGGGACTGAACGTCTGTGCTGCAGGTAATTTAAGAGAGAGTGATACAGTTGAATTGCAGTTGGTAAGTTTAAAATAAAAATGAAGTTACCTTTTTCTTGATATGTTTTGCTTTATTAAAGCAAATTAATAAAAAACTGCCTATTCGTCAGAATATGATAACCCATACCTGAAATGTGACCTCTGCATTTAAGGAGGAGTGGACACACACTGCAAGTCGTGAACACGCACACACCCGGAGCAGTGGGCAGCACGTTACTGCACCCGGGGAGCAATTGGGGGTTAGGTGCCTTGCTCAAGGGCACTTCAGTTGCAACCCCCCAGTGCTGGAATCGAATCAGCAACCTTCTGATTACAAGCCCAACTCACTAACCAGTAGGCCACAACTGCCCCTTACTCACTAACCAGTAGGCCACATCCTCAGCATCCTCTGCCCTGTTTGAGCTCTTTTCCATTGTCATTGCTCCACCGCATTAATGCATTAGTTTTTGCACTAGTAGAATAGAGGAATTTGCTTCCAACGTGTGAGCAGAAGACGCGAAGGAGAGAAGATGGGCGATGAAGGGGCGGACCTGGGGAATTATGCGCGTAGGGGCATTTTTGACCAAATATAAGAAAAGGTTAGCGTTGGGTGAAATAGGTTAAGAAATTGGACGTGACCAGAATGATGTTCACGTCAATGGAATAAAGTATGGAATTAAACAGTCTGCAAACACTTCATAAACTGTAAGAACATGCATATCTGAAACAGCATTGTGTGGTATATAACAGTAACAATGATAATGAGATTATTAAACATCCAGCAAACAGAGAAGGTAAGGAATGACAGTGTGTCAAAAATTTTAGGCATGACGAAGATTAAACTGGCGGCGAAGCAGACTTTATTGCGCCAAAATAAGCCAAATAAATGTTGTGAAATTAGGTTAATAGGCATTACTTTGAACGTTGATGTTATATCTACTTTTGCCAAATGTGCGTTGTGACAGGCATTTTTAATAATTATTAATGTTTTGGTTGATATCGTAGTGATGCGGAGAGTATTCTTTGAGTATGAAACTGTTAATGCTAAAAATAAATAGAGAATTGCAAGGGCTCAGAGAACGATTGTCAAATTTTTAAAATTTTCTAGTGCCCGAGCCGATGGGGCTGATACGCAAGCATTGAAAAGAAGCTGTTATAAAAGCAACAATCGTGAAAAAATACTCAGTTTTTTACCAGTTTGACTAGTATGGGCTCTGCTGGAGCAGATTGAAGATTATTGCAGAATGATATTTCGAGCAGATGGTGGGTGGCTGGGGATGCAGATGGTGTAAGTATGAAAGGCGGCTTCGGCAGAGAGGAAAGACTCCTCATCTGACGAGCAGGCGGGAAGAGCTCAATTTCCCACATGACTACAAATGGGCGGGGCCAAGTGCTGCAAGACTGTCATGTCACAGAGGTGAGGGATGGCTATATATACGCACCCCTGCGCAATGATTGGTTGGATTAAATGATCGTGCTCCGCCTGAATTTTGGTAATAAAATTCACAAAATATTAAACATTTTACTCTGAGTTCTTTGTTTTTATATTTTACTGAAAATGTCGTAGCATCCTAATGGGCAAAGAGAGTCAATAGTAGCAATCTGTTTTAAAACATTTTTGAGTATGACTGCACTTACAAACATGACTCTCTTAGGGATGTGGTCAGATTCCACCAGGGGGTTCTTGTACAGCCACAGTTCCTCAGGTTGGATCACTCTTTCAAAGGGTTCTAGGAACTCTGTGAACCTGAACAGAAAGCAGAGAGGACGAAACCACATACATTTTACTCAATGCATGCCAGTGTTTAGTGAGGTGGGTTTGTACGGTTGAGGGGATTTCAATGATTGTCTCAGGAAGGACCAACAATGAGAATAGTGTCTTCTAGTCATGTTTTGAAACCTTTAAGTAGAGAAGAACAGTTTATACTAATTTAGATTTATACTAGATCTTTTAAAAAGATGTAAATTCTGAGAACAAAAACAAAATGCAGAGATAACACAATCATAGTTTCAGGTTGTTGCTCAGTTATATACTAATTATATTTGCATAAAAGCATGTACTATGAAATTAAATTTAAACATTTAAACTACATTTAGATTTTTACATTTAGACCGCCAAAGGTTTAATGCACCAAAAGAATCATAGTTTAGTTTTTTTATGGTCATATTCTATAATCTCTTAGACCCTTAGGATTACTATTGTGCCTTTAGAATTCATACATATCCATAGGAAAGAAAAATCACAAATGGGCTCTCCTTTCCCTAGACAACAATGAGAGTAAAATGGAGAGCAAATATAAACTTTTTGCTTAAGACTCCTGTGTTTCAGATATCTAATAAGACCAAGAAATCTAAAAAATGTATTCAAAATGCCCCATTAAACAAATATCCTGGCAACTATTCTGAAGGAGGTTGCACAAGAAGATGTTGCACAAGAAGATGAAAAAAATCATCATTTATGATTCGTCTGTCAGGACGTCAGTTTGATCAACCGGGTTTGTTTTGTTTTATGTCGGAGCTCGTGACGGTTTAACTAGTTAAATCGTCACGTGCTCCGGAGTCCGCGTTACTCCCTCCCTCTCCTTACCACTCACAGCTGTTTTTACTCATTCACTCTGCATTTACCGGCCACACCCACCAATTATCTCCCTTTATATTCCCCTCATGTGTGTTCAGTCTTTGTCAGACCGTCGCTTGAGAAAAGCATACCTGACCACGCTGCGCTGCGCTTAGCTTAATTTCTGTCCTAGTTAGTTATCTCAGTCTAGTCACGCTCGTCCTACCTGCTGTTTGCCTTTGTGGCTTTATTCTCTGTTCAAGCAGACGGGCGTGTAGTTTAGTGTCTGTTGTCCAGTCTTGTGTTGTGTATTGCTCCAGCTACTTGTTGTTTGTTCTGTGCTCTGTGTTTCAGTTTCCTCCCCGCTCCAGTTGTCCTCCGTCCTGGAGTCTGCTGCGCCAGCCCTCCTGCTCTCCCGTCTATCTCCGGACTTGTGGTCTCCACGTCGTTCGTCACACCAACGAACTCTCCCGCACTGCCTCGTCTCCCCTCCTGGTTTCCTGTTGATCATCACCGGTAACCGCTGTCAATATAAACACCCTGATACTCACCTGTTAAGCTATTCTCCAGTGGATTTGCTGAACTCCTCCAATCGCTCTGCCTGATGGCTGCTGCTGTGATTGCTGTGAGTTCTACATACCTGTGAGTTCCGGTTCTCCATCATCGTCCGCTGGTTGTCTTTCCTCTCTTCCCCTCTTCGGTGAGATCATCTGTTCCTGTGAGATCTAACTGTTCACTCTGTTTCTAAGATCTACGAACTGGTGCGGTTACTTACCCAATGGAGATCTCTAAATCCATCAACGCTGAGAACGACTCAACCTTCCCGGACTGGTGGTGTGCTGAGGCGGTGATCAGGATCTCGACTTCATTCTGGCTGGTAACTCTTTGCTGTGGACGCGGAGATTGTTTGTCTTGCTGGACTATGCTGTCTGATCATCTGAATAATCAATAAACTGTTCATTATTTGCAACTGGGTTCTTGTGCTTCTTTTGGTTTGTGACATCGTCATTTCGTCATCGTCATTTATTCAACTTCATGTTGTGGCCTGCTGACCATTTTCCAAAAAAAATTTGTAATTTTTTTTTTTTTATAATTTGACATTTTAAATATATTAAGATCACTGACAGAGCACTGTCAGAATGCAGAGAATGTTGTAAGAAATTATAAATCTAAATTCCACTCCAAGATAGATATTAGGACACACTCATTCATCCTCAAAGGCTTAATTATCATAGCTAAATATTGGTACATACGTCTCAGTCATATGTGCATAACACATGGACTAATATTGATTAAATTCAAGTAAGGAAGCGGCAGAGAGACTTCAAGAATCTGCTTTAATCAAAGGGATATGTGACTCTAATTTACATTAAGAAAGATATTTGGTCAGACGATAACATCACCCTACCATTTGCACATCACTTAGCCATCATGTGAGAACAGAAAGTGAGATCACTTCTTCTGCAACCCTTACTTTACATTTAAAGGGAAAACTTAATTTGCATTATAGGTGAGAAACTGGTTATACAACAGTATAAAACAGTATAAAAGGTTCATGTTTATATTGTTCTATGCTCATTCTGACTCTACTGAACTCCACTGAGTGTTTCATGTACTTTGTTACTGTGATGCTACAACAAACGTACTCTTCAAGAACAAACAAAAATGTCCTCATCGTGTTTTTCTTACAATGTTCACATATAATCTGAATACGATAAAATACTATATCTAATTTACCAGACTAAAATTAGAAATAGAGATAAATCACAAAAAAATTAAAATGTTTTCATTTACTCACCCTCATGTTATTCTAAACCTGTATGACTTTTCTCTTCTGTGGAACACAAAAGAGGATGTTTCAAGAATGATGTTTTTGTTTTTTTGTTTTGTGTCCATTCAATGGAACTTTTTAGAAAATGATGATGGAAACATTTTCATTTTTGAGTGAAATAAAAACACTTTTAGGTTGCACAGATGGTGGAAATTTCACCTATTCAAGATTTATCAAATATTGAATTATACTATATTTTAGCTATAATAGTGGAGTTATTTTAAAATGCTTTTGTTATTTTGATGTGACAGTAAGTTCACGTTTCAGACGCTCAGGACTGTTTACCTGAGATTGTGTATTACAGGTTAGTTATAAATACAAGTACAAGTTGTTATAAATATTGCCCAGCTTCTTCTTTTGCTTCATACGACTTCAATATATCATCAGGAGCCACTGGGATTTATTTTGTGTTGCCTGTGTCTGCTTTTTTGAATCTTGAAGACAGATTTACATTTTTTAAATCACCAATGACAACAGTTTTAGCTGAAAATCTTCTTTAAGGATTCTGTTCTACTGTAGAAAAAAATTTACTTTCACCTTGGATAGCCTAAGGGCGAGTAAATTTTAGCAAATTTTCATTTTTAAATGAACTATTGCTTTAAGCCAACAAATATACTCAGAACACTACGGCAACCACTTACACCTTAACAACTACACAGCATGATCAAAAAATGCTGTTCAAATCTGGTTCAGAAAATTGTGAGAGTCTAGATAAAATGTCCTGTACCTGGACAGTTTATATTCTGTTTTTTATTTATTTTGTTGGATTGCTTTTGTGAACCTAAGCATCTAGCTAAATCATTCCTGTAAACGATGCCAATAACACTAAAAATACAGCACAAAGCTGTGAGATGGTGACAAAAGGATATGTAGGAGGGTGGGAAAAGAGGGGGACCTCTCTGTGTCTTGCTCTTTTTCTGTTTGTCTTTCTGTGCCTTGCTTTATCTCTCAGCTTTCATTCATTTCCTGACATGCTGCCATTGCCACAGAAACTGCCAGACTGCCAGACTCTCAACTGATCATATAAAATATGTTAGTTCAGCGGGGGATGCATGAATAAACACAAACACACAGAAATATACAAGCTCCATTAAGCTTAAAATAGCAGCAATCCCACAAGATATTCACATTGTAATGTCTATACAAACTATAGCATTTCTATGGTGTCCTATAGCCTTGGAAAGATTGCCAGGAAAAGCTGACTCAGGAATTTGGGAGAGCTTCACAAGATGCACTGACTCTGAAGCTGGAGTCAGTGCATCAAGAGCCGCCACACACAGACTTCAGTAAATGAGCTACAGCTGTCACATTCCTACTATCAAGCCACCCCTAAACCAGAAACAACGTTAGAGGGGTCTCACCTGGGCTAAGGAGAAAAAGAACTTAACTGTTGCTCAGTGGCCTAAAGTCCTCTTTTCAGATAAAAATAAATTTAGCATTTCATTTGGAATTAAAGGTCCTAGAGTCTTAAGGAAAAGTGAAGAGGCAATCCAAGATGCTTGAAGTCCAATGTAAAATGTCCACAGTCTGAGATGATTTAGGGTGCATTGTCATCTGCTGGGGTTGGTCCACTTTGCTTTATCAAGTCCAAGTCAATGTAGCCATCTACCAGGAGATTTTAGAGTATTTCATGCTTCTGTCAGACTTTTTAGGAATGCCAATTTCCTTTCCCACTG
The DNA here is from genome assembly GCA_036877575.1 of Botia almorhae. NCBI lineage: Eukaryota > Metazoa > Chordata > Actinopteri > Cypriniformes > Botiidae > Botia > Botia almorhae. Next base: position 11,856 of record JAZGTJ010013295.1, read on the forward strand.
TGCCAAAACTACTTCTTGCCAGCAAACTCACCTGACTTGAATCCCACAGAGAATCTGTGGGGTATTGTCAAAAGGAAGAAACATCGATCCCAACAATACAGATAAGCTATCAAAGCAAACTGGTCTTTTGTAATGCCTTAGCAGAGCCCCAACCAAATACTGAGTGCATAACTGAATATACTTTTGAGATCTTAAACATTTTTATATTGTAAATAACATTTTGATTGATCGTAGAGGAAATACTCCAATGTTTTGAGATACTAAAGTTTTAATTTTCATGATTTTGATGATTTTTGATTTTTATGTAAGCCATAATCATTAGAATAAATCATGCATCATGCAAATCATGCATCTGTATTGTAAATCATCGCTGTTAGGTGAAAACCTTGTATGTCCAAAAACACTCTTCACAAAATAAAAAAAATACATTGTATTTTTAAATTAATAAATACTGTGTTGTCAAAGTTGACTTGCAAGGCTTGCATGTGACCACATTTGAGTAAATGCATCACATAACGTTTTCATCAACCTACAGGTTATAAAGTTTTTTGTAACAATGTGGGAGCTCAGTTTTATATGTCATCTGGCCAAAATCCCAGGTTATAAAAGATAAAAATGCTAAAATAATAAGGGACAGTTATCAGCAGGTATCGAGATTTGTCAGACCAGCCAATGTTTTCTAATTGTTTAATGCCCATGTAGTGCCTAAGACAGATCAGGCACACAATAACTGGTTATGTTTTAATATAATTACATATACCTCACTCCACAATCAAACTATGCTCTGGGGTGTCTATAGAACTACCTCCAAACTGCGATTAACACCCAGATAGTGTCTGGGTGATAGCAGAGCATTTAGATAAGACAATAGTTTTCCAACAGAGATTTACCCTTACTTCATTCACTTTGAGACAGACAAGAAACTATTTTACTTGTTTATATATTCGCCTGTGAATGCATAAAGGACATTTATAAACATACAAGTAAAAAAGTCTCTTCCTCTATGCCTCTGGCCTCTTGGCTCTTGTCTTTTGGGTTGTCTTCTACAGTTCCATCTTTTTAGTCATTTGGGGACTTTCATAAGATGAGAATGCTGGGCTAGAAAAAGTCTTTCGCAGACCTCTAAGCTTGTGCCAGGCTACGGCCTTGTCTTTCAATTCATCAAAGACCATTTGCATTAAATGGGTTCTCTCTCTTATCAATAGAACACGTAGCGAAGACCAACTGGAGCCTCAACTAACTGCATCAAGACTTTATTCAATAGACAAAACATGCAGGTATAATACTTAGTCTTATTAATTAATGCATTAACTACCATTAGCCCTCTCACTGAGGTATGTTGAAATTAAGAAACTGATGGTTCGTTCAGACTGTTGATCTGCTGAATTACCATTTAATCTGTACTCTGCAAACTGTATGTGTTGTGTGTGTGTATGTTAAAGTAGTATGTGTTTAGTCTAGTTAATAATGACACCATCAACACAAGTGTGCTGGGAGATGGTGGCTGTCCGAAGGAGAGAGGTATCAACTGCAACCAGAAGCACATGCATGGAAAAGCATGATAACATGTATATAACATTATTTTTAAAGGCCAAATTTAATTGGCATTTTATAAAAAAATCAGAGCAATCGGTCTCCCAAAGTCAAACTTCTAGTGACCAAGAAAATGTTGACCAAGGAAATTGTCACGGAGGAGACTCCAGTCCACCTGCTCTGTGCCACTAGAGAGACCCGTTCACCTGAATACTAACTCTAGTTATCACAGACTACATTTCCCAGCATTCCTCTCACCTGGAAGTAATCATCACCGTTGGTCACCTGTGCATTAAGCAAAACTTTTCAAGTTGAAATCTCCATGCTAACTGCAAAGTCTTGATTTGCTATTGCTATCATTTCTGAGCATTTTCCCTTTCATTGTTATCTTGTGTTTGATCTTGGATTGTTTACCGTTTTTTGCCCGTTTACTGGATTGTCTATACCATTTATGATTGTTTTCTGCCTGCCCTGACCTTTGCCTTGATAGTGTTATTGCCTTGCTCTGCCTTCGTTATTGCTGTTTGCCTGTTGCTGATTCTTGCCTGTCTGACTACGATAAATAAAACGTTGCATATGGATCCCAACGCCTCCAAACCTTTATTACAAAAATCAGAACCAGACAGTTTTTCTTAACATGCGATCAGCAACCGGCTGGTTTTGTATTTTTTTTTCTACCAATTTTTCTGGAATTTGCAAACATGTCATTTGGGTAGAAGTATTTAAAAATAATTATGAGCAGGGAAAATTTGAATGTTCATCACCCGAAAGAACACGATGAGTATCAGAGAGAGTTACAGTCAAGATAGTACAAATGCGCGAGCCATTACAAAGAAAGTGTAATAATTGTGTGTAATAATAAAGTTTAATAATTCGATAATGCCGCAGACATGTCTAAAGCAATGCATGATGCTACCTACCCAACCTGCCTTGTATGGCCCACATTCTTCAGCTGGCTGTAAATGAAGGGTAGATGGGTAAAAGGGTAATGTGTAGATGGGTAGAAGGGTAAATGAAAGGCAGTGTTGCTTAAATAGTAGCGACTGGAAGAAAAATAATTGGCCATTTCAAACATTCGCCTCTCGCATACTTCCAAAACGGAACTAAAACATATTATGTCATTAAAACTTTCAAATCCACATTTTTGGAAGTGGCTGAAAAAGATTCAGCGATATTGAAATGGAGCCCTTGTACTGTCTGGCTACGATCCTCAATCCAAGGTAATGACATAAACATAATAATAATAATAACTATAATAGAGGGGGCTTCCGGTTAAGATGGCAGAGTGAGCAGTCGCATATTCTTACCTCTCCCGTCTCATGTTACGATTACTTCACCCACGCTCGACCATCTTTGTTCGAAATAGCACCTAAACTTATTTCAGTTAATCAACCATGTCCAAGCCCTCTAAACAGAGCAAGACGGACAATCCTCGGGGCTTAATCGAGGATATCTCGGATGCTAGCGTTGCTAGCGCTAGCAGCGATCCCATGGCTAGCCATGAAGGCTTGCCACTTGGATTTACGCAGGAAGCCTTGCTCAAACATATCTCAGACATTGTTTCTCAGGAAGGTCGCCGCACTCAAAAGATGCTGGATGATTCTTTAGCCAAGCTGGAATCTGGTCTAAATGCGAAAGTCGACAACATCATTAAACGCATTGACGAGATCGCTACGGTCACCGACTCCCTCGTGGCACGTCAATCAGAAGCGGAGACTCGCATCTCCGC
>JAZGTJ010013296.1:0-15114 GCA_036877575.1 Botia almorhae
ATGCTTAATAACAACAGCTCAATCAATGTGTCCCTCATGTTTTCCACCTACGAAAACGCTGCCATCCGGAAAGCACTGAGGAGGAAACTACACAGTCCAGACCTATGTCATCTGAGTCGATGAATTAAATAACCTACACTTTCCTCCTTTGATCTTTCTTCATTCAATAAAGCCGAAGGGGCAAAATTCACAAGCGTCCCAGATGTTCGCGCACCGTGTTAAAATATCAATTTGGCTTCAACTGGCACGGGACACAAAGACCTCTTTGTTTCTGCAGATTAAACAACATGGGGGAAAGAAACCAAAGGCTATTACTCAAAAGGCTGCAGGCACCTTTTATTAATGAGTGCCATCTATCAAATCTGAGTATTTACCCCAGCAACCACCTTGCATGGAGGGTGAAATGGATCTGAGACGGGTTGCGTTATGTCGCATGTATCGTCAACCAAGCAGAAGGAATTCGGAACCCTTTATATTAGACTAAATAAGTTTGAAAGTAAGAAAGAATAAAAGTTAAAGGAAAAAAGAGGAAAGTGCTTGGGAATTATAATTTATTAGTTCTAGTGTGTGTTCTTTTTTTGGGTTGGTATTATGAGGGATGGCTGGGAGCTTTTATCTATGGTCACAGCATTATGAGCACTGAAATATATTTTAATGTGAACACTATAGAGGGATTAATGCCCCTTGTCATGTGCTTCTTGCATGTGCTTACGTTCAATTGTCACCGAGCTCTCAAAAAGGGGAAAAAAAGTTCTCCGGGTTCCAAATGCAAATCTTTTGTGTGCAAAATGGAGCTCGTGAAAAGAATCTATGGTGGAAAGTATGTTAATATTACTATCAGTGCAGAGACTGGGTAATATAATAACTGCTGGCTCCACTGTCTGCCTAAGATGGGAAGAGAATTTCCCACTGGGCTTAAGTAGAACAGCAATGGAAGGAACAAGAATTGGGTTTAATTCTCTCAATGCCCTTCAAAAAATGCATTTGTTAAACCGAATGATCACAGTCACAGCCTCCACCCTCCTGAAAAAGACTGAAATAGTTTTTAGGCCATAGCAGTTTGGAAGACGTACACGAGACACATGCATTTAGCTCCTATTTTTTCTTTTAATTATGCATGTAAATCTAGTTAGTGAGTCAATGTTTGGTGGAGGCTTTCCAATGAGGGCTTTCCTTAATCTGTGAAAGCCTGAGATTTCTCCTTCGAGGCTTTAATGATAGAACATGGTGTTGGTCTCCAAGCAGAAGACCTCAGCTTATAAACTCAACAGTCAATTTTATTGAAGAATTAGAGGTACCGTATAATTTCTCACATTACCAACCCATCCGTTTACACTCTTTGAAAATCCAAACAGAACTGTGCTGCTTTCATCAGTACCTCAGGGAGCTAGAATATATGAATGTTCAGATGACAGGGGTGGCTGAAAATAGATGCTAGTAAACAGCAGTCCGGTCTCTTTAACTGAACTGGGGTGGGTGATATACTCTCTTGCGTGAGGCCCCTGTGGTTCCGATGTCACACTCCAGGGTCACTCTGCTCTCCAGAGCCCGATTCACACACAGAACATGACTGCTACATCCTAGCACACATAGAGGTATTTTTAATTGGTCTAAGCTCGGCCCGCCATCTGCCCAGCCTCAACAGGCACTTTGGGACTGTCCAAGCCTGACCTCACTTCCCACTTTAACAAATGGATCATCTCAGTGGGCGGCTGGGACTTGGGAGAGGTGTTTATTGCGGCCATTTGCCTCCGGCCATTTATTTTGCTGGACCTCTGGAGCGTGTCAGGGTTAGGGCAGCTATCATAGTGTTGGCATAAATCAGACGTTTTCTTATAACAATGACATTGAATGTTATACGGCCCTATTTGTCATCCTTAAGGGTTTTAATAGAGTAAATCAAACCCATTAATGCTTAACCTCTGCATGGGCCACAGCTGCCAGGAGAGCGGCCCTCCAATGAGCTACTTTTCATAAAGACTCCATTTGAGCCAATCACGGTTATTTAATCTTAAGATGTAAGTCTTTAAATTGTAGTACAGCCCATTAGTGGCACATAGAGAGCTGTGTGTGTGTCATGGCAGCCATAAACAAACTTGGTACTGCAGTAGCTGAAAAAACTTCTACTAAGATCAACATGCTAAAGCAAATTCAAAAACACAACAAATAGAATAAACTTTCAGTGCAAACTGCGAATTGCAGCATAAAACATTTGCCTAACAAGTATATTTTCCTCATTTTCTGCAACTTTTTCCTGAAGTTGTCTCCCAGTGAAGAATGAATCATTGTTTGCTTTCTGTAAATTCATCTTTTAATAACACTTGGCTGTTAGCAATAGAACGAGGCCCATCTCAGTCACACCAGCTGTGCACAAACATGTGCTGCTGTCATCAGCTAGTGTCAAAGGGAGAGTGTACATGAATGTACAAAATTAAAGGTGAGAGGGTGTTTTACTCACAGTAAACCAATTCATTGCAATCTGCCGCCAACCATCCAATTGCTGAGTTCAGAGAGTCTGAAGAAATACAAGTGCGGACAAGTGCTGTGAGCTGAATGGGTTAAACGTCAATGGCTATGGAATTTAATAAAAAACGGACTATTTGTTTGTTAGCTGAGCAGAAGGGAGACGGTTTGGGAAACCTATCTGGAAACAATATTTCTGTAATTTTTTGCATGTTTGATACCACTAGAGGCACATGGAGTTTATAATGAAGGTCAAGAAACTTATGGCCAAATTTGGTCATTTAAAAAAGTGTGATGAACAATGAACAACTTGATCCCTTGCAAACAAGCTGTGTGTGAGGAGAAATAAGCTCAGGTCAGAAGAAGGCATGTTCAAGAGGATGTGGCTGGATGAGGAGTAGAGCAGTGCATGGACCAATCAAACCTGCGACTGTGTGACAGTACTGCAGACTCTCTGTAATGAATGAGCATGTGAAGCTGTGTGACAAAGAATGCGACAGAGAAACCAGATGAGCACAGCAAAACAAGCTTTGGTGCCCAGAGGAACGTTTTATTGCTCAAATAAATAATATTAAATATTATATTAATATTATATTTCCATAAATTATCTTTAATCCTAGATGAAGACATTTTGTTACACACAGTAAGAGTACAGCGCTACGAAAGTCATGTGGGTAGCATATCACAGATCATTGTAATCTAGGATTATGAGAAATATTTGAGTTTATATAAACTAAAGTGATATTATATATCACTGACTTTGTAGTGCAAGCTTTGGTACTAAATTGTAATTGTGCTCAAATCTAAACACAATTTGTGACATGATCTCTCAGAAACCTTAGAGGAGATACATGTGAGATCTTCAGGGTCTGTTTTTCAGGAGAAAAACCTGAGAAGGATTAGGCAACAACCAAACAATGAAAGAGATCTTATTTGTGTTTTTTTTCTTAGGAGCATCTATATAGCAACTCTAGCATTATTGGTTATTGATGTAATGATTTGATATAAAACCTTTCTTTTAGGCTGAGACTTGAAGTCTGCAGTTAAAAAACCCAAATCTTTTGTTGTATATACGAGGGAGTCCTGCAGTTCATCTCACTGCCAAGTTACAGTGTATGTTTTCCTTCCACTGGCACAAAAACAGAAGGGTAAGGTTATCTGAAGAGCCCTGAGGGCTTGTGTGCTTTTTTTATGCAGGGCTTCCATGGTCTCTCGTGTGCATAAAGCTTTTCCTGCCAACATGTCATGTAATGCCATTGGCCCAGAGCCGTGCAGAGAAATCTGTGAACCGCTGCCGTCTTCATGGACGGCTGGGCGCTGCTGTAATCAGCCCGCATATGTGGTAAGATATGTAGTGCTAACAGACTCAGGAACAGTGATAAGGAAGCCCTCTTTAATACAGGGAAACGACGCATGGGCGAGTGCAAGACACAGGCTACATCCTGACAGCAGGGAGCATCAGGAAAATGAAGGATGGGGAGTGTTACACATAGCTGATATGTTCAGCCATCTGTTTACATGACTTCTGTGGCATATGACATATACATAAGCATGAAATGTAGGAAAAGACTAATCAAGGGCATAGGACACACACACACACACACACACACACACACAGATAGATCCATGACAGCATGCACTCAAATTAGCATGAACAAAACATGAAGGTCAATGTCACCCAGCAAAATGTTAAGCCTGAATGTTAAGCATATATGTTAATGTAAAGGGAAACTTGTGTTTCAAAAGAAGCAATAGCACAAAGGAGAGTTTGCACAGTCAGTTGATTAGTGCCATAGAAATAATGCAGAATTCACGTTATTATATTTGTTTTATTTCAATGACGGAAAACTTTTGGACCTCTCTGTAACAATGACCTTAACCCATTATATATTCATTAGGTACATTAACAATGGATAAGGACCGCTACAGATCCTTAAGTGCCATAACCCTCTTCTCAGTATGTGTGTCAGTGTGACTTATTATTGGCAGATGTTATTTAATAAGGTATAATTCTGATCGTCTCTTAAATCAGAATCAGCAAAAACTAGAACTGAATATTAAGTAGGACTCGCTTACAAGAGAGAGAAAATCTCCTGGCTACCTCTGCTAAAGACAGAGCATCTCTGTAGTCAAACAGAATAGTAGAATAATATAATTCATTGTTTTAAAGCATTGTTTTCATCTTACTGAGAAATGTGCCTTCCATTAGCAAAGATCAAAGCTTAATGTTCTTTTTAAAGATGCTGAAGAGGCAAATTGCAAATCATTTATATGGGTTAATATGAAATAGTAATAGGCTACTTGAAAAAGCGATAAAAAATCATAGAAACGTACTACAAATACATTTTCTCTAGACTAGAAAATGTTCTATCTATTTAGAGGAAAAACAACAGTGCAGAGCAGAAGGATCCAGAAGAAGCCTACTTCTCCAGTTCATTTAATTGCTCTGTCTAGTTAGAGACGATGAATCTTATTATCACTCTGGAGTGAACAAAAAAAACGTCAGATAGAAAAAAACATGCGTCTGCATGCACACACTTTGGCCTAATTTTAGCATCCCAAATGGTTGCTTGTTCTTTCTGAATATCATAACACGCTACTATGGTAACAGTGAGTTTCTTCTGTATATTTGAGGAAAGCGAACAAAGTTCTTCAGAGGGGAGTCAGGAAGCTTTTGAGCTGTGGAAAGTCTGAGGGAGGAAGGCGCAGGCGAAGATCAGGTGTTTCCACAGAGAGAGACTTGAAAACAGATTACAGACGAAGGCGCCTTTTCTAGCATTTAGTAAGAGGTCATCGTGAACTTGGGTAAAACACAGAGCGTTTGGTATCGCAGTATTTAGTCAGACCTTAGAGGGCCCTGCAGGCTTGATTCATACCATTACCTGCCATTGTTTCCTTGATGAAAATTACAGAGACCGCTCCATCTTGCTACCACTGAGCTGAACATGCCGTGAAAGTGTTGGGGGAAAAGTCTGTTGGAGATGATTGAGAGCTGGGTGTGTTTCTGTCATCGCCCTCCATGTTTACCGTAATAGTCATTGTGCAGCAAATGTGTCGGAATTAAATGGTTGTTTCCACGACAGTGATTTTCCATAAGCGTTGAAGGCAGAGATCTAAAATTGAACAGAAATGAGAAAGACGGAGAGATCGAAGCAGACGGCGCCGTTTTGTTGTCGTGGTGATAAAGGGGGGTCTCGGACTCTGAGCATCTGAGTTGTAATTACAATGAGTCACTGGTTCGCTGATATGCGAAGACAATATTGTCTGTGTGTGCGTGTTTGTGTGATGTAACAAAGACAGAATGTCACTGGAGTCCAAATGATTCAGAATCCTCAATCCCTCAAAACATCCTGACGGAACAAAATCACAACTCCAAAGAGCTTTAAACTGTTCTGAATTATGAACAAAGGTAATTGCCTGTAGAATCTCCAAAACTGCACGTTCTCCAGCGAATCTTAATGATGATGGTCTCCCCTGATTTTGTCTTCTCTTTGATTTCTGTGTAGATCGCATTTAAACGCTGTTTGTATGTTAAAAGCCTCTGCTACGGTCTAACTGAACCAAATAACACTTTTTTGTAGCCTTGGCCTCCTTTTCCAGTATAATTTGCTGACGATATTTTTATGTAAAGCCTGACTTAAGGGAATATAAAACATATAAAACTTTTAGCATCCACAGCAGCTAATGTGAACTGTCACAGGGAGCGCGTGGTATTAAATATGACAGGCCCCTCTGTAGTGCTGCCACCCAACCCGGCTAAATGCCATCTGCCATCACGGCGCATTAGTGATGCAACATTACACCAGGTATGACATGAATATTTTACTACTCCAGGTGGGCATATTTGCTGCACTTGCAGTTCACTGACTTACTGAACTATTATTTCGCAGACCGGACCGTGGAGACCCTCTGCGTTGAAAAGCGCAAATATTTGCAGTTTACCTTAACTGAAGGGTAAGAAAATGCATAACAAATGCACCCCCTCCATGCATAACAAAAATGAAAAATGCATGATGGCATTTGGGCATAAAAGCGGTCTTAGTATCACTGGCTTCATCAAAGAAATGTGACAGGAAGAAGTTTTTTCACCTCTGTGTCCTATTTGGTGATTAAGCGAAAACAAAGAGATGTTTGCCTTGTCACGCCGTCACGTGCTGACCAATCAGAGGCCAGTAAAGAGCAGCGTTTTATTAGTCTGTCTGCTGTGCAGCTGCTCTCTTCCCATCAGCACATTCTCTTTTTGGCCGGTGTTACCAGCCGCCAGATGCATCACCCACCTCCCAGAGACCTGTCGCATAATTAAGCCATCAGCACATCACTGTGGACAGACAGAAAACAGGCCATGGCAGTAACTAATCCAGCTGCAAACCTGTCAAGTTGAATAATACATCAGCCCGGCAAACAATTGTTAAACTAAGCAGGAGTGGACCACAGCGGCCTGCCTGAGAGGGGCCAGAGATTGACTTCTCCACACTGGGTTTAGTAAGCAGAAAACACTCTTGTTTTGTGCTAAGCTTCAGCATGTTTATATAGTGAGGGAGATTCTCATGGGTGACTCCTCCTGTCTGTTCGAGCTGCAGAGTAGACTTAACCCACTCGCTAAGATGCTCGGCTGTTTATCTCATCTCCACGTCGACTATATCTATTGGTTGGCTGCAGTTTTGAAGGTACACTACATAGATAAAAAGATGAGGAGGAAAACCGAACATTTACAATGCACATTTATGCTTTTCTTTTGCCATTTAATTCAGGCATTATTAGCAGCTTCCACTTGGGGGCCTTTATGGTGGATGTTATGTGGCTGCAGGGATTTTCTTTCATTCAGACACAAAAGCATGATTAAAGTCCTCGGATCAAAAATCCAATGAGGCCTGGCTCACAATTAGCATTCCAACTCATCCCAAAATTGTTCAATGGCTACTCTTTCACACCAGACTCAATAAACCTTTTCTTAATGGAACTCTCATGGTGCACAAAGGCATTATAATGCTGGAACAGAAAAGGTACAACCCACTCTAGTAAAACTTTTATTTAAAGAAACTGCATGGCTATGTGCTCGGTTTAATGTACCTAAAAAATAGCCCAACAGATTAATTAGAATAAAGTGCCCACATATCTTCGGCCATATAGTGTACAGAAATAAACCTAACAACACAGATAAAACAAGTGATTATAACCTTTAAATACCAGAGGATTTACCGTGCTTAGCTCAGATTTAATTAACAAAGTCACACTTGAGTAGCAACAACAGTCACCTTCACTTTTATCATGACCATCATTTGCCGAAGGAATTAATTGAAAATGCAATTAACCGCATTTGCAAGCGCATGGAAATTCTTCAACAGCGACGCACAGCCGGTCTATGAAAATCTCTCGGAAAAATGTGCAGACTTAAAAATGGCCATCAAAGCGCAGAACAGCAGGGAAGGAGAATATAAAACCAGTTCGATCAAACATCTGTGCGCGGACAGGGTAATTCTAAGAGGTGCGCTATTTAAAAGTATTAGAGGATAAAAAACCTGGTTTGCTCCTATTTATAGCAATCAGGCTTTTTTGAAACTTCAATGTATAACATGTAAGAATTCCATTCAAGTACAAAGTGATTTTAATGCCATTCTGTATCATTCTGTGTCTATTCCCCCTTTATTATGCTGTGTGAGTAATGCGAATCAAACTGACGGGCCCCTGCCTGAATATCATGCTTAAACAAAGCCTTTTAAACTTAATGACGCAGAATCGTCTGCAGCAAGAAGATACTTGCAAGACTATGAAAGAAATGTCACATTTGCACATAGTGGCCATTAGAATTACCAATAGCTTTGTTGTGGTGGCATAGTCCACAAACTGGCCCTGTGTCCATGTGCAATGATTTGTCATGTCGGACAGTAACAAATGGGCCTATCTCGGTCAAACGGCACGTTCATCAGTCTCGGTGTGACCATGCACGGCGCTCCGGTCCACAACCTGTCTGCTTTAAACAGTACGCGCCGTTGCACAAAATTCCTGGTCTCATTGGCTGTCACGAAGTTCAGATTACAACGTGCTACATGAGGGCATCTGTCAGCATTCCGCCCCAGAATCTTGATGCTCATCGTTGATCCTTAGAAGATGGAATTAGATTGAAGTTTGACTCTTGTGTAAGATTCAGCTAATGGAAATGCCAGTAGTACTGATGCTGATATACTGTACTGTCCACCTATTTTACTCCTAATCTTTGCTGTTACATTTGGTTGCACAGTTCTGACATCAGAAGAGCCAAGCTGGCCGTCTTGGTCTGTGAGTTTTCTTGTTTTGATCTCCAAATAGTGGAACAAAGTGCTTTTCACTGTCATAACAGTTAAAATTCTGCTGGGATAGACTGAGCTCAGCTGTGGCAACCTAGATAAATGGTGTTTTCTTCCATATTTCGTTTTTTTAAACATGTTTTATTACAAATGGTATTCTGATTCTATTAGCATAACAACATGAGTGAAAATCACAGTATTTGGTATGTTCTTTGGAATTTGGGCAAAATATGTTCATGTATAATTTTAACCTTGCATGATTTGAGGAAAAAGCATTTTTGAGCTACAAGGAGCTAACATGTTCAATGGCTTACATTTGATTTTCAGTCCCAGATATTCAATGTGACTTGATGAGATGGTTTTGATATGACCTTTATGTTTATGTTGCTAGATCTTTGGACAATGATACAGTATGACTATACATAAAAAATGCAATATAATTCCTGCTCCTTATACACCATGATAATGAAGACAGTAAAAGCATTGTAAGGGAGACTGCTGTGCCTTTAAACAGCCATTAAAAATGATGTTTTATTTTCAATAGCTCATGGTTAATGTATAATTAATACGACTTAAGCTATAGCTGCAGCTCTCTGCTGTACAGTTTTCTATTATTTATTGGCAATACGCATTACAGCCACGTAGATCCCTTAACAAATGTGTATAAATACACTTGGCAACTTATACACGACGCAGTACTTCATCCATAAAAAAGAATACAAAAGAACATTAAGTGCTACATGCTCTAATGCTACGACTGTACAGTTATTGTGTGTGCTTCCTGTGGGGCACAGCATTATTTGCTGTGCCAGACCAGCATTAGCAGCTATGGTGAATGCTCCACAGCATGGCCCTTTGCTCTTGCTAATTAGCTGATCATTACACAATCAGAGGCATACAGGAAAACTCCTAATCAGCCTGGAGACATGTGGCTTATTGCGCTGAAATAGTAACGATGATAACCTCCCAGTTTTCAAATCTACCACCGAAAGTGTGGCAGAGGCATTGTGGCAGATTCATTTATGGCAAAATAAATAACTGCGCCGGCCGCAGCTGCATTCGAGTCAAGGTAGTCCTGTTTTCTCATAGCGATATTCAATTTGGGAGTTTCTTTGGGGGTGCCACATGTGTGTGGCAGTTTATTTCCCAGCTCAATTTTACTTGACTAGGCCAAGTGAAGGCAGGAGCCAATAACCTCACTCCACACAATGGCCTCTACCTCCTCCTCCTCCACCCAGCAGACTGCAAGTTCAATCATTATATTTGAACAACATCCATCACAGCTGCTTTTACACTCCCCCATGATGGTGTTTGCTCCTCTACAGAGATGCTACTCTGTTTCTCAAGGACAATAATGGCCTCACATTGAGCAGCGACACAACTGCCCTAAATGGAGAATAATTTCCACTCATCTCTCAGTTTCGCAAGCCGACATGGTGAACGACAGCAGAAATCCTTATTGTTTTGTGCTGGCTGTTTTTTTGATACCCCATTTTGAAGACGAGGGGGAAATCGATAGCTAGCAATGATATGATAATTGCAATGGTTTCTCTCTAGTTGATGGCTCCTGATAACCCTTCCGAATTCTGCAAAGAAGAAACAATGAATCTTGTTAGGGGGTCTCGCTACAGCTACTCTGATAAAAGTCATCAAGCCGGGACGACTGCGGGTCAGTTATCGCCCTGTTAGATCTCCACGACCAGAGATGTGTTCCTCTTATCACTTCCGAAATGGTCACTGTAAATGTAAGAATCGATGCGAGTTATAATTGAAGCTTAGTAACCGCATGAGTGCTGACTCTCTGAAGAAGCTTTGTAAAACTTTCATTAAGTTTGACCGCAGTCTTAAGCCCTTTATTCGCACGCTTTTCAGAAACACGCATGACGACACAATGAATTAATGCTGAAAAGGGCTGACACAATAAAACGTGGTTACAGAGGGCTGTAGGTTGACTGGTGGTCACAAGGGTGAGAAAATTATCAGCAATCTCCAACAATGGACGTCTAGTACTCACATAATGACAGGAGAATGGTACTGGTTGCCGCATTAGATTCCACTTATGCACACGGAATGGTGGTTGCCAGAGGTAGAGCTTTGGTAATGAAGCAAATAATAAAGCCAATGTTCCGGTAATGATTGATTAATGACTGCACCTTTTAAGGAGAGTAGCTGCTAATTTCAATAGTTGGACCTACTGATGCATGCTCCTGAATATTTCACAACCTCCCACAGCCAAGGAAATGGACTACCTGAGAAGACTGATTGAACAGTGTGGGGCGTAGATGTATCTCATTATAAAAAGCTGTGCCTGTCAAGGTACCAGGCTGACTTTGGTGGACTGCGGACATTGCAGAGAAAAATAGTGAATCTTTGAATGTAGATCTATAGATCTGTGTCCACTGTGCCCAGTATGTAGAACACGTGTGTGGAACAATTGATGTGTTCTGACCCAGAAACAGTGTTGATATATTGGTAACATTTAACAATAAGGTTTCTATATGTTAACATTAGTTAATGCATAAAGAATCATGAACTGACAACGAACAACTGCTTTTGACATCATTATTAATTGGCACATTTTGATGATGCACGCAGTAATTTTTCTCATTAAAATGATATAGACAATTAATTGGACTTCTCACAAATGTGATTAAAATCAAGTGCACACACTTGAGATGAGGACCCCAGTCAAATCAGTTGCTTAATAAAAGATGATTTATTTTACATGAAGTGGTGACCTCATGGGGACCACCATGTTGAGACGAATACTATTCAATTCTCTGTAACGTGCTTGTACAGCCTCTATGACTTGACTTGTTCCTACGAAGCTAAAATGACCAGCGTACACAAAGAAATTACTGTTGTCATCTTGAATTTATAAATATATTAATTTACATATTTTATATATATAATTTATATATTATCTTAGCTCATAATGCACTAACAAATGTCATTTTACATTTTAGTCTCAAGTGCTAGTCTTTATTAAATTCATCCAAAACTAATAAACGCTCTAAAGTATTTTCGAGTTAGTTGCTACTGTTTTGTTTGTATATAGTCTTATTGTAAAGTGCTAATAATATTTCAAAGGGATGTTCATTATGGTCTTATCCAATTATAATGTGTTGCTTCTAATTCTGTCAAAAGCTCTTTTTAATTGGCTTAAATGCCCTTCATAAACTCAGGTCCTTAACACAATCTACAAGTCAAATAACTTTTTAAATAAAACTCAACAGATCATTTAAATGTAACTGTTCTGTTACTGTAGCCAT
This sequence comes from Botia almorhae, assembly GCA_036877575.1. NCBI lineage: Eukaryota > Metazoa > Chordata > Actinopteri > Cypriniformes > Botiidae > Botia > Botia almorhae. The sequence continues at coordinate 12,020 of JAZGTJ010013296.1, forward strand.
TTCCTAGGCCACTGAAACTACAGCCTAAGCAGATATAATAGCAAAGCCATAGAATATTTTGTTCTATTTAGTGGACAGCTACTTGCTTTATCTACCTGCCTCAGGGCTGCAGCTGCATGAAACTGTATGAGCAGGTCATGGAAAATGAGAGGAAAACTCAACCAATCACTTGTCTAATGTGTCCAAAGGGAGTGATGGCCCAACTCATTTCATTTCCATTAATCAGCAGGGCATCTCTCAGGAGCACAGGCCTGGTATCACACGTGTGATGAGGTCACCAAAACCAGAGAACACACACACACACCAAACTCCAAAACCAAGCAGATGTTTCACCTTTACTGTAAGCCTGAAAATAAACAACATTTAACAGACGCCATTGTAATTAGAGAGCAATAGTCTAGATCTGTGGTTCTCTACCTTTTGACTTCAACTCACACTCCCCCATCATTCACAACAATTTTTTAAAAAATTGCACCCTATTTCTCACAATTTCTACCCAATAGAATATTCTAGGTATTGACATAACAAGAAACATGCATATTTGTTATAAAAATAAATAAAAGAGAGAATAAATAATGCTTGTTCTCTCTCATTTCAAATAATTTCAAGTCATCTTAAGGAAGTTTGGAAGGCCCCTTAAGAATCCTTAACCTGGTCTTAAATCAACCAAACTCCATTAGGTTACACAGACAAAACATTTGTCTTCTTTAGGTAGAAATAGCTTCTGCAAATGTATGTCCTCCACATGCTTTCTAAGGTCACTCCATTTAGGAGATAATGCAAATAAAAACAGAGCTCCTCACCGCTGCAGTGCTGGAAGAACATGAAGACAAAACCTTAGTGGTGAAGTGGGAAAAAGACATAACCATCTCTCAGAAAAGACCAGTTCTGAGCACTGAATTTTTAAGATGTGGAGACATTCGGTGTAGTAGACAAATCTGTCCTTGTAGCCAACTGCAGTACATGGGAAATAAAGGCCATAAAGTCTGTTGGGGAAATTACCAGACAAAACAAACTGCAACCTTAAATCGGGTTAAATGTTACTGCGGGTTAAAAGCAGCATTGTAACTGTGGCAACATTTTTTTGTTTCTTTTGTTACAGGACAAAGATAAAATCAGGCCAAAATTGTAATACATTTTTATGGATGATTAGGACGGAGTAATAAAGAAAAGCAGCCAATAATAGCCCAGCATAGAAAGAAACGCCTACTGTTTCTAAAGCATCTCCACGTGACGGCTGAAGACGCTGGGTGATAAAATGGCAACATTTTTGCAAATTCTAGGCAAGCGGTGACTACATTGAAGATGCTAAAATATCACAGTTTTGATTTATTTTGTATTTGTTGTTGTCACAACACAGTTCCCGTAGTTCTGTATGGTGAAGCTTAAAATAGAACGTTTTGTTTTGCTAACTTCTGCTAAACATCTGCCCCTGACTGTTGTCATTAGCTTTATCAACACTTCAGCTCATATGAAAACTACTCAAAAGCTTTGTCACCATGACAATCACTCTCTGTCTGTGTTGGCACAGGATTGATGGATGCAGCTTTATATCGGATATCTGCCAGAGTCTGCGAGCTTAATGAGGGGCACAAACTTTGATGGGAAGGTCAGGCACTTATGACTATTGACAGCCTCCATGGGGCGGCCAATGAGAGGATTGATTTCTACCTTAAACCTTCATAACGTGGAGGAGTGGTAGTGACAGAAAGTACATCACTGTCTCTTTTGCACATTCTAATCGATAGCATCTATGGCCACTCCAGAGAGATGCTGTCATTTCCACCTATGCAGAGCACGGGATGTCCAAGGGCATCCAGGTGGGTCTTATCTCTTCTTTGTGTGGTCTTCTGGCTCATCTCCACACATTAAACGCCAAATCAGTGGACTTTCAACACAAAGAGAAGCGGTCTTATCACCCACTTAGAAGACTAAAGGGCAGTGGTGTACTGTTGCTAATGGGAAGCTAAGACCTGTGATCATGCACAAACACTTATTGGCTAATCCAGAGATTCATGCCCTTAAATTAAAGACAACTGGGAAACGGAGCAGTTTTATCGTGAGATAATCGATGTTTTCATGACGCCAGCCATTAGAAGTAGATGCGCGAGAAGCGTTGATTTAAAAAGCGCCCGGGGATAAAAGAAGTCAGTATAATCTTTAAAGCGAGGGAACACATTTATTCCGCAGGTCAATCTCATTAGGGGTAAACTTTGCACTTTTTAGTCCGAGCAATTACTTAGCCAAATAATGTGACGGAATTGCTTTGATTGGGCTTAAGAACATTGATTCCTGAGGCTGATCCTGAGCCCAACCAGCTTAGGCTACATTAGTTGCTTCCTGTGCAAAAACTATTAGACAATGGATTTTCTCTTCACCCTGATTCATTTATTGCTTAGATAATCCCTGTATTTTGGGGTGATTTACCCCAACGCTTGCTAGACGTAATGGCTTTTAGCTAATAGCAAACACATACAATTAAAGAGTGACTTAAGTGGTCCTAACAAGAGAAACAAATCACCCGCTCTTTACTCTATCATTGTTTTTCCAAGACAAAGAATTTGAAGGGCGAATGCATGTCTAAATTACCTGCAGAAAAATCACTTGCGCTTTGTGCTCGTCTTTGCAGCAATGCATGATGGGGTTTCTCGCTAAAACACTGACAGATAAGAGAAAAGAGCTCTCTCTCTCTTTAAGTAACATCCCGGGCTGCCGTGTGAAGTGTTCGACGGTGTGCAGGTGTGTGCTCTTACGAAGAGGTGAGGTGATTGTAATAATTATGTTGTCTTGGCAGAAGACTCTGAAAGGCTCGGCTAGCAAAGTGGTCAATATCCCACCGTGTGCTTACCAAAACGCACGTCAGAAGAGGTCTGAACATCCTGTTACTGCAACGATTTTACCATTCGGTTCTTTACATCACTTTGTGGAAGAGCTCAAAGATGTTCTCTTAGAAGGGAACACATTTGGTTTGCAGTATCTTCTTTTGTCATTCGCAGAACAAAGAGCGTAATTATTCGCTGTCAAGGTGTGCCGGCAAAACTGTGAATCTGTGTTTGTCTCTTTGTGTGTGTGTATGTATAGTTCATCTATGTCCA